>JAVSCE010010202.1:0-15054 GCA_032199065.1 Smutsia gigantea | reverse complement strand
GAAGTGAAAAGCAACCACATTACTTTTTTTAAAAAAAATAAAACTATCTCTATTCTCAGATGCCATGATCTTGTATACAGAAAATCCTAAGGACACACACACAAATTAGAGCTAATAAACAAATTTAGCAAGGCTACAGGATTAAAAATCCATAAACAAAATAAATTTCTGTACAGTAGCAATGAATCATCCAAAAAAATGAAAAAAAAGGAAGTCCACCAAGATGACCATTCAACAGGGAAAAGAATAGTCTTTTTAACAAGTGATGTTGGAACAGCAGGATAGCCACATGTAAAAGATGGATCCCACCTCACACTATATGCAAAAAACCCCAAATGGATCAGAGATGTAAATGTCAAAGTTAAAACTAGAAAACTCTTAGAAGGAAATTTAGGGGTAAATCTTCATAATTTTTTAGATAAGATAACAAAGCATAAAAGCAAAAGAAAAATAAATAAATTGTACTTCATCAAAATTAAAAGACAACCCACAAAACAGGAGAAAATATTTGTAAATTGTGTATCTGAGAAAGGGCTAGTATCCACAATACATGAAGAACCCTTACAACTTAACAATAAAAAGACAAATAATCCCCTTTCATTTCAAAAATCCACCCTCCCTGCCTAGCTCCATCAATCTCATTTCTAAGGTCCACTCTGTCTGCTCCCTGTGACTTCTAAGGTCTTCCCTGGCTGCAATGCTCTGTTCATTCTGAGGCCTGGCCTTCTACTTATGCTTCCATCCTCATTCCTTAGGTCCACTCTCCCTGCTCCTCCCTCTCCCCACTTACAACAATTGCCCTTACTGCCTCTGCCTTTCTCATATTTTAGGTCTGAACCCCTCCTGCTCCTCACTCTTCATTTCTAAAGCCCATCCTACCTATCCTTCCCTGCCATGTGCCCTTCCATTTTTAAGTTTAACCTCACTGCTCCCTGCTCATTTCTAAGGTCTTCCATCCCAACTCTACTCCTTCCATATCTAAAGTCTGCTTTCCTTCCCTTCCCTCCCCACTATTAAGGTCCACCTTCCTTCTCTGCTCTCCCTTCTCTTTTTTTAAGTTGGCTTCCCTGCTCTACTTTACCCGTTCATCTCTAAATCACAGCTACCTGCTCTACTCCTTCCATTTCTGTCTGCTTTTCCTGTTTTTCTCCTCCACCCTCACATCTTTCCCCTCTGTTTGTAAGATATGCCCTCTATATTCTTCCCCACCTCATTTCCATGGTGCACTCTCCTTTCCCTACTTGCCCTCTCCTGCCTCCCCACAACCCACTACCACCTCCTGCCCAACTCCCCATGTCGCACCACAGGTTAACTCTCTCCCTTCCAGCAGGCTGCCCCCTTGCCCCTCCTGCCTCCTGCATTCCTCCCCTCTCCTGACACTGGGCCACCCTCCTCCTCCCACAGCCCCTCCACTACTCCCCCACATACCCACCCCAACTCTTCTCCACCACCTGTCCCACCACCCCCACTCTCTCACCCTGCCATTTCTAAGTTTAGTCCTCCCTACTCTCCCATCCTCATCTCTAAGATGAAATCTCTACACTGCCCTTCCCATTTCCAAGTTTTGCCCTCCCTGCTCCTTTGGCTCTGATTTCTAAGTTGCCCTCGATGTTTTGCTTCTTTCTCCATTGCTGATGTTTTCTCCTTCCCTGCTCTGCTGCCCCGACTCATACATTTCTAAAGTCAGCCTCCCCTCTCAGCTACCTCTCTCCACATTTATGAATTCTACCCTCTCTCCTCCCCTCCCCCTCCACATTTTTAAGTGGATGGTAGCATGTGGATGTCTGAGGTGGGAGACTAGAGGGCACCAACAGTGGGGAAATGTGGTGAATAAACACCAATAAGCAAGCGAGCAAATAAATCACTCCTTTGCCTAGTCTTGCTACCACTACCACACTTCGAAAACTAGCCTAAGGCTTGCTCCTCCTACCCCTGGAACCCAGTCATTTGTGACACAGACTCAAACTTCGAAGAGCTGGTGTGACAGATTGTGAGGCAGATTGGGCAGAGTCCGCTTGTGGACCTACGTGTGAAGGGGGGCAGGTAGCTTGCTGCCGTTTCTGAGGAGAATAAAGTTTATGAAGATAGCCTGCTTTTTATTTCCCCCTCCTGACCCCTCCCAGCAATCCTTATGCCCCACACAATTTCTGTCAACTTCGACCAGTTTCCCACCTAAGAGGGCTGGAAGTATGAGAAAGGAGGGGCGGGGGCAGAGCTGGCGGGACTTTAACCAACTGGTTCAGCAAGAAGCTTAGATGGAAAGCCTTCCCACCCAGGGATGTGTGCCTAACACAGCCACTTCCAGCCTGGCTCAAGGCTGGTAGCGCAGACTACCAGGGGTTGGAATCTGTGATCTACATACCTAGAGACATATTTAGAATGGTCATTTCTCGTTCATTTTTAGGGCCTGTCAGCATCTTTCCAAAACGTGTTGCGCTGAAAGGTGAAACCATCTCAGTATAACCTCCCCACACACTGAGGTAAACTCGCGTAGCACACCTTCCGTGCTCTAAGGGACAGACAAGACTTGTCGTCCAATCACAGTCCATCCCTTCGTGATTGCTAAGGCCCAAGGGGTGGAGCTTCGCATATACCCAGATTCAAATCAGGAACTTGGCTTAACGGAAAAACAACAGCAAAAAGGAAGACCTGCCCACTTTTTTCCCTGCTTTTTCTGAAAGCTGTTTCTTCTGTACATTCTACCACCCAGTCAGCCACAACTTTTTTTCTATGACCTTTTAATCCTTGCCTTTGGTAGCTCTTAGAAGAATCCATTTCTCCTCTTTGCTGTTGCCATTCAGAGCAAATAAAACTTAATGTTCTTCGTGGATGGACTGATTCTCTGCTGCTTTCATATTTGAACAGCTACCACAATCTAACAGTTAGGACCTGTCCACACGCCTGCAGTACCACATACTTTTTGATGACTTCCCTAAAGACGTGTCCATGACATTTCTTGAGGAAAATGTAATTGTTCCTCTTATTACCTAAATAGTGCTCCGTATACCTATTTTTAAATGATAGAGGAATCCTATGTATCACTTGTTCTTCAGAGGGAATAAAAATCAAATTAATAAATTCTGAGGGCTGAAAACTAGTTCAGTTGTTATAGAAATCAGAACATAAATGAAGAGATTTTAAAATATAAATTATTTAGCTATTTATTGTATTTAAGTTATTGCTTAGCACCAGGGACCTAAAGATTAATAAATAATAAATCTTTGTCTCAAGGCATATACAATTGCCTGAAGACAGGTAAGGACATGCAAATATTGATTCAGGTGCTATAATTCAATCCATCAACAAATACTGAGCTCCTTACTGTATTAGGCTCCAGGAATGCTGGTAATCTACAAAATATACATGAGACTTAAAGGAGAATATCCACCTAAGCTATCAAGAAAAACTCATTTAAGACTTGAAAAATTAGGGAATAATTGTAGGGGTAGGAAGGATATTTCCTGGCAGATTAAACAGCACTTCCAGCACACTTTGGAAAGTTCAGGTCATTCCACGTGGTGGGTTACTGAAAGATGAGTCTGAAGAGATAAGCAGAAATTAGATTTTAGAGGAACTTTTACATTATGTGAAGGATTTGGAGAATTTTTTTCTATCATATTTACTGAGTTATAGAGTGAGACAAGAAGAGGACCAAAACAAAACCCCAAGGAAATTATAAAAGAAATTGAGTAGAAAGTATCAAGAGTTATAGCAAGAACCAGGAAAGAGGTATCCAGGAAATAAAGGGAGAATTCAAAGGGGAACCTCATGGTCTACCATGTCAAGTGTTGCTGGAAGGTTACGTTAGCTAAGAACTGAAGAATTCATTACATTTAGTAATTAAGAATTGGTTGTGTTTTTTTAACCTTCAGCAGGGGCATAAATTAAAGATTGATCAATTAATTAATTTTTATTTAACAAACACATATAACATTTACTGTCTGTTGCATCTGTGCTAAAATCTTTACAAATATTTGCTCATTTAATCCTCACAATAACCCTACAAAGTAAGAACTAGTATTACTTTGTTTTTACAGGTAAAGAAAAAAAGAGACAGAGGCATTAAAAAATTGGTCCAAGGACTCATAGCTAGTAAATAGTGGAGAGACATTCAAACCCAAGCAGTCCAGCTTGAGAATTCACGTTTTGTTTGTTTTTTTTATTCAAGTATCATTGATACACAATCGTATGATGGTTTCTCATACACAACACAGTGGTTCAACATTTTCCCATATCATCAAGTCCTCACCCCCTCCACTGCAGTCATCATCTATCAGTGTAGTAAGATGTTATAGAGTCATTAATTGTATTCTCCGAGCTGTGCTACCACCTCCATGACCTACCTATACTGTGATTGTAAATTGTAAATCTCAAGCTCAGACCTCTACACTGAAAGTTTGTAAAACTATTTGACATCTTTACTCAGGTATACAATGGTCATCACAAACTTAATTTTTCAAGGCCAATTTAAAACATTAGTCAGCCACTTAGCAAATGAAGCCCTCGCCTATTTTTGTGAAAATCCCATCTTTAGAGTCTTATTGGGAGTCAGAGACTGTGTCTCATTACAGACCAAGAAAATCCCAAGATACAACATATGACCTAGACTTGGCCTGCATGGAATCTGGCATTAGTACAACAAAGAAGCAAGGACAGTGTATAATTCATTCTGTCATAACAGCAAATCTCTAGAGACAGCAATGGCAGTGGTGCCATTCCATTATCAGTGTATGGCAGCTGTGGCCTCATCAGATAAACTTTGAGGTGTCATTTTAGTAGCAGTTCTGAATTTTTAGCTTCTCTTGGTTCCTACCTTTTTCTTGAGCCTTGTTCTCTAGAGTCCCTGGCTATTTCTTGAGTCACCCAATTGACTTTCATTCAGTAAATTCATTCTGTGCTTAAGGCAACTAAAGTTTGTTACATTCAACTAAGAACCCTGCTCCTACTGGCATCAAATGAAATATCCAATACCAGGTAAATAATAGAGTTTTGCTTTAGTATTGGCCATCACACATTAAATGATGAACTAGATTGAAACCGGGATAGTCAGCTAGATTTATGAGATTTAAATCATGTCTTGTGAGAAGCATGAATGAAGAAACTGTCAATATTTAGCCTGTAGTACAGAAATCTCAGGGGACGGTAATTGTTTTCAAATAATCCTATGGAAGAAGGAGTGAATTTATTATTCTGTCTAGCACTAGAGGGCAGCACTAGCTCAAGTTACAGGAAAACCGATTTCTGCACTATACAGGGACATTCCAAAAATGAAAAGTACAATAATGGGACAAAAGTACAACTATGAGATAAACTGCCTTGGATTGAGGTATTGACACTGGAAATACTTCAGCAGAAGCCACAGTATTGACTATTTCATTGGGTTAGATTCAGTGGCCTCTGAGATTCTTTCTAAATCTCAGACTATAGGAAAAACAAACACACGGTGACTTCTCTGGCTGGCCAATTATCAGTAACACAATTTATAGACCATTATCAGTCTATCAGGTTTTTAAAATAGTGAGTAGGCATGATGATAAAAGGACAAATAGTTAATCATTCCCACCTAGAGAGGTAATAGCAGCATAGATTTTATGTACCTAGAATGGAAACTAACCACTATATTTCAGTAAAAAATTAGGTATTTATATATACTTAACTCTCCTTTCTTAGGCAGATTTCCCTGGCAAAGTACAATAACAAATTACCTTGATTTAAAGATTAAGTTCTTTAGGACAAGAGCTCTGTTATTGTTCTTACATATACTTTTAGGAATACAATAATCCCTACTGCTAGTGTTAAACAACAAAGATCAAATTTGCTCTATTCGTTGATTCATGTGTTAGGCAGCATCCCATCTAGCAAATAAAAAGGAGCTCTGAAGAGCTGTAGAAAAGGAAAGGTTTTTAAAGGCAGAAAGGGGGTGGGAAAAGGAAGCAAAGAGTGCATTATTTTAGGAAATGTTGC
This sequence comes from Smutsia gigantea, assembly GCA_032199065.1. Lineage (NCBI taxonomy): Eukaryota > Metazoa > Chordata > Mammalia > Pholidota > Manidae > Smutsia > Smutsia gigantea. The sequence continues at coordinate 9,090 of JAVSCE010010202.1, read as the reverse complement.
CTTCCTAAGGGGTATAGGAGGGGTTTATTGGGCACATTTCATCACTAGTGCTGACCAGGTAGTTCTAAGGTTGGCTAGTTAGAGGCTACATTCCTGGGAGAGACTGAAGCTTGCAATTAGATTAGGTATTATGTCTTGGTTTACAGATGTAGGGCTTCATATAAGTGACTCCATTTTGGACCTATTGTCTCTTTTTTGACAGTTGTCCCCTTTTGATTAAACTCAGCCAAACTGAGAGATGTAACCAAAACTTAAGGCATTGGCATCATTCACAGCTACTGCTCTGAAGTTCTCACAGATTTTGTTGATTGTTTTTGTGGTATTCACAGGTCGCAACTTAAGGCTCACAGTTTTTTAGATGATCATTTTCTTCATTCCTTTTCTGGCGTTCCAGTCTTAGGGAGGTCATTTGCTTGGTGGTTAGTGGTGGCAAACATGTGTTTAAAGGTTTTGAGAGAATACAGTACACCAGATTACTGTAATTATTATAAGCAGGATAATTCCCAGTGTCTGAGTTGTATTTCAAAATCATGGTCTCCAAGACCCAATCCAATCAAAATCAAATAGGTCAAAGAAAAACCCCACTGAAGGATTAGAAGCTAATATACACAAAGGTGCAAACATAATTTCTCTTTCAACAATTACCCCCATTTTTTTTTTTACCAAAGATACTCACAGTGAAACAAATTTGTTTCCATTAAACTTGGCCTGGTTTTTTACATAAGTGTAGCAAGAATAGTGATTAACCATATAAGCTCTTTTTAAGACTGCTTTTCTGGAACCTTGTGAGCAAAGTACCAGGCCAATTTTTCCAAAGGGTATATTGGCTCCATAAAGTCAACCTTAGTTTTTAAAAACTGTCTGGTTATATTTGTGTCTATGCATATCTCTCTCAAACATGATATTCTAGTCAAAGCCTTGGTAATATAACCAATATTTCTAATTATGTCCTCTTACAAGAAGAACAGATTCTCATTGAACTTACATAAACAGCTATTTTGCTATAAAAAAGAATACTCAAGAGTTTCCAAATTCTAGAGTGATCAGATAAAAAGTAAAATGTTTAATCTTTACAAAGGTATAATTTACCAAACTGTTGTATAAGTCATAAATAGCTTAAGAGAATGGGTTTCTCCAAATCTGGAAAAATAAAACATTAAAGAACCAGCAATGCTTCAGTCATAAAAATTATAATACTTCTCCTTAGTTCATTTAGTCCAATATTATTAATTTTTGTTCTGCTTGAACCCAGTTTTTTGCAGGAGTTCTGGAAATCTTACTCAATTCATTTTTATGCTCTTAAAGTTTTTAGAAACCTGTCTTCACCAGTCCCTTCTATGACTCTCCTTAAAGATGATGTGTTTTCCAGGAACACTATAAAAGCATCTGAGTATGTCAGGGGCTGTTGTCATTTATGATACCATGTTGTGAGAACCCCTCCACCTTCTATACTAACCACAAACCTGTACTCACCTTTCCTCTCTTTCCTTCTTCCCCCCCTCTCTGCTAGAGCATAAGAACAAAAGGACTCCATCTTGTTGTTTACTTCTTCTTGGTCAGTTTCCCGCCACAGCTTCCCGCTAAGTCCTCAACCAGGTCCGTTGCTTACGTCAAAGACTACTGAGCATGTGCACAACTCGGTGTGTGATTGGACTTTGTAAGCTACCTCATTATCATAATGGGCAACCAACCAGAAAAAGCTACTCCCTACCACGCCCCTTCAAATGCTATATATTCCTTGCCTTTTCTGTTAATAAAGTAGAGCTTGACAAAAAACTGCAGGCTCTCCGTGTCATTTTGTCTCATCCCATTTCATAGGTAGTCGCGGCTCCCCCGAGGTCTCCCACGTCTTAAGAAGCCCTCGCTGGCGAGGACATGAGTAAAACAATAACTGTCTGTAAATGACAAAAGACTTAAAATACCCATTGTTAAAGATCTGATGAGCGTTCATTATGATGGAATTGACAAGGAATTTTTGTTTTTTTTGTGACATATATTTTTAAATGATAACTGGAATTATGATGATAATATTATACCAAGATATATCAGGCCTTAGGAATTTTATATAATTTCTGGAACATTTATAACATATACCCAAATACGTACAACATAAAGAAGGCTACAGTATTGCTTTTCATTTGACAATTCTTCCCATGTAATGAAACATGTCAAAGGCTAATTAGCTTAACATCTCCCCTTTTATAAGGAAAGAAAACAATCTTTTGAGATATAGCAGGGACCTTCTGGATAAACTCAAAATCAATTCTAAACTGAAAACTTAATTTAGGATTTGATCTGGGGATATTTGTCAAAAATATCAAAGGCTTTAAAACACTTGGTCAAACAGGATCATAGGTCACTGTGAAACAACACCTAGTTATCTATTTAATCATGGTGACAAAGACTGCAAGGAAATATAGAAAGTTAAAAGTTGTACGATTTCTTATTAAGAGAAGAACAATAACCTAAGAAAACTGGACCTTTCAGCAGATGAAAAAAATTAAGGTTTAGTTCTACATAAGTACATTATTTATATTAAAGATTTTAAAACCCTTATAATAAATTTGGTCAATCCAGTTTGATCACGCATAAAATTCTCTTGCCAAGTTTTCCCCCCAACCACAAACTTTCTATAATTTTGTTTCTTACATTCAGATTTTGTCCTTTGTGTTTCCTCTTTCCCTTTCTGAAATAACCAGCCTCACTTTAGGACAAAATCACTTTCTTTTAAAATGCATCTCCATTCCTCATACCTTTTCTTACTGAAAACCCTATTTCTCTTGCACACAAAGAGTCCCTTATTTCTCTTATTATTTCTGGTAGATATAACTACATATATTGTACATTTTAACCCTTAAAACCTTAAGTTATAGTGAAAATTAAGGAGTAAACAATTGTGGACTGTCTCGTACACTAGCATTCTGTGGCTTGGCAAATTTATAAATATTTTTTATAATTTCTAGAAACATTTTTTCTCAGTGTAAAATTTTTCATGTGGCACAAAACATGTTTACTAATATGCCCAAATATCTTTAGTTCCTCTGATGAGGAAGCCAAAAGTGGATTAACCTATTTTTAGAAATGTTTCAGTATTTTATTTTATTGGAGATGATCTGTTAGGCAGGAAAATAGATATTAGTGGGGTGGAGGGAGAATTAAGGCCAGTAAAGCCCATTAAAAGGGACTCAAAATGTTAACCAGTTAAAACTAGAAACCCAAAAGAGACTCAGTTAATGAATTAATCAGTTAAAGCTCAAAAGGCCAGGAGCAACTTGGCCTGGAAATGTTTGAATATTCCCCAGATAAAGGAGGGTACCTCAGCATAGCCCATGTCTTTATTGTGTTAATCATGCAGGCCCAGCTTATTTTTTTAACTTTACCTATATGCTGTTTTTCCTCCTTTGGCCCTAATAAAGTAATTTGTAACCTAGGCAACTAATTTAGCAAGCAGGCCCAGACATAAACAACATAGTAAAAGGCAGGAAGGATTCCATCTTAAAGATAAGATTGCATTTTAAAATCCAGGAAATTAAGAAGTAAGATTCTTAACTTACTCCTTAGCAAACAGACAATAACTCAGCCCACCTTGGGGGCTGGGCAGGTGGTCTTGTTTGATATCCTCTCAGAGCAAGAAGCTGGTATCTCAGGGAGAAATCAGAGCAGTAAATTGCTTGTGTTAAGTTAATTTTAAATATCCAGGGACCACTTAACAATTCTGCACCCCCAGCCCGTGGTCACCTTCCTGAAAAATCCTTAAAAGGGGGAACCCCCAACCTTTCAGTGCACACCTCTCTCTGAGGTCACCTGTACTTTCTAAGTGCATATCCTTAAACCCTTTCTCAACCTTTCAGGGTGCCGCTCTTCCCTGAGGTCACCTGTACTTTTTCTCTCTTTAAGTAACTTTAAATAAAACTTTTACTTTGCTTCACTACTTTGTCTCTACCCTTCAATTCTTTGTTGCAGCGGGGACAAGAACTGAGGAAAATACACAACACCCCCCTAACATATCTATATACTCAATGAATTTGACTTAACTCATCATTTAACTTAACTTAGCAAAACTTTAAGGCTTTGAGTAACCAAAATATTTTTGGTTCAACTATTTGCTGAAAAGTTCACTTAGAAACTCTTATCCCATTTACATCTATTTAAATAATTTATTATTAATTATATTTAAATTATTTATGAAAATTTCGTTAGACATTAGATAAAGTCAGCCATCATTCCAAGTCATTTTTCTGGCTGACAAATTTTTGATGGAGATAAACACAGGTAGAATAAAGGTTGTATGTCTGTATTATATTCATTCAATGTTGGTAACTCTAAAGACATGTCTATTTTAATTAAGCTAAACTTTTTTTATTTAAGTATCATTGATATACAATCAGTCACTGTCTATCAGTGTAGTAAGATGAAGGTCACAATCTTAAACTAGTTTTACTCATCAGTGATCATACTTGATCATGTGAGCTTGAAAAGAAACATTTCAGTTTTTATATTTTTAAGAGTTTAAGGAATCCTTTTACAAAGGCATTAGAAGCCTTTTTTTTTCTCTGGTTACATGGTTTTATTTCAGTTTAGGGGAGAAGGCCTAAGAAATTCCTATCAGGCACTGAATATCAGCTTCCAGTTTGTCTAACTACTAAAAAAAAAAATCCTTCCTAATATCTTGTCAGTTTCCAGCCAGGCCAAACAGAAAATATTTCTGGCAGTATTGAACAACCCCTTGAATTAAAGAGGCTTCTCCAAAGAAGGTAAAAAACATATTTAATTTTCCTCTCTTAATTATTGAGTACTGCTGTTAGAAAAAGCATAAAACCTAAATGTGATTTATTCCCACCAGGAGGTTTAAACGTTTTAATAGTAACTGTCTTGCCAGTGGGTTTCAGCCCCAGGCAAATTCACTATGGATTCGGTCACTAAAATCCCGTTCACACAGAGCGAGTCTGCATGCAGCAAGCTGGTCTCTGCCTCTGGACTCCTCTGCCTGCACAGCCATCCTCTGAGCCTCTGTCCTCGGTGCTGCCACTACTCCAGCCTCTACTCTGTTCTCCTGCAGCCTTGCAACCATTCCACTGTGTCGCGCAGAGCACTGGGCAGAGCTCTTTACAAAGTCAATAATGACGTATTGCCCACACCTGTGTAGTGAGCCAGCCAACCAGGACCACGTGAGAATCCAGGGCACAGGAACTTTCATTTTATCCACAGTAAGGTATTAACAAAGGGCCATGTGGTGGAAAATATGCCAGGAAGTTTCTCAGGCTGAGAGTGGGGGTGAGGGGGGAATTGATAAGGACCTAGGTATGTATACCTGTTTGAGAAGAGAAAGAAGTTTTAAACCTACCAATAAAATTAAGACAAATGTAAGAGAAAGCCTAATATGGATATAACTGGCTTGGGCGACGTCTGGGAAAGAATGTGAACCCTGCAGTACTCAGCCACTGAGGAACCAGGGGAGGGACTCATGTTCTAGAGAATAAATTACTTGCGCCAACTGCCCCAGGTGTGCCTGCTTACCAAACACACACTCTTGCAAGACCATCATTAAAGCCTCGCTCTGCTGTTCTCTTTGTATCCGTGTCCACTTACTGAGTTTGGACCAGTGAGTGTGTTTCTCACACTGCAAACAGAGATCCAGTAGAGCCAACTCTCGTAAGAATTCACTCCCTTAGCCAACAGCTTTTGTTAGTTTTCCCAGAATCACATCTGTAGGTTCCTAGTAGGGTTTAAATTAGTTTTCCCTGGGCCGTTTAAAGGATAATGTAGCAGTGTGCCAGAAAATCCTTGAGTCTTGTTAATTCTGGAAGGAGCCTTTATGGGGACCCTTCTTCAAGGGTAGATATAAGGGTATCTCTAAGTCCATTAATTTGGTGGATTTTGTTTGTAGTTGTAACTCTGGGGAGGGGAAATCCCAGGGCAAGATACCTAGCTGAAACCAAAATCAGTCAAAGGGAAAAATAAAGTTTAAAACCCGTTTATTGCTTACAAGAAGTCGTCCAGTGTCTCTCTCTCCTGCCATGGCAGAAGGGAGCGAATTCTCCCCCCAATCTCTCAGGTCCACATAAACCCTCACTCGCCCATTTTACGGTATGATACCCATTGAAATAGAGATGGACTACTTCTTTCCACTCCTTGGAAACGCCTGTTGATATGGATATGCACTAAAGCCAGGCAAGAGATTCTGGAAATACTGCAATCTTACCCACAGTAGTCTTGTTCTAAAGTCCTTTTAAAGTGCTCAGCTATGGTCATGAGTTTAATAAAACTAGTGGCCTTCATCCTATTTTCTGTCTTTTTATCAATTCATTAAACTTAGAAGATAACCCATGTACAAAAATTTTTGAGGATCCTTTGTGGGTTTAAGAAATTTTTTAATCTATGGCCTTTAGTTTGGGCTTCCACCAAGGAGTGAAAGACACCTTAAGAGAATTGCCTGTAACCTTGGGTGGTGTTATTTTAAAAGGTAACTGTTTAATAGTTTTTTCAAAGTGAAAGGGCAGTTTAGACAGAGGATTACTAGAATGAGTACCCAGAGGAGCATCCAGGGGAGCAGTAGGAGTTGTATCAATCTTATAGTCTTTTGTTTTAGGTACCTCTTATATTTTTAATTTTCATTAGCCTTTTGCAATGAATTTCTCAATCTAGCTATTCTGGAATTCTGAAGCTGGAGACTTCTGCATGCCAGTTAAAATACGTATCCCATTCTGTTTGTTGATTTGGGAGCCCTTGCTTTTAAGTGTACTTTTTAAATGACCTTACCTAATTGGAATGTTCTTTATGATGGTCATTGCAATTCCCATGAGGGCTGGTAGCAATTTGGTAGGACCTTAGCCACAAAGAGAGATTAACCCACATTTCTGTCAAGTCATATCTAGCTGCAAATGGGTGCAACCACATTTGTAGCCCACCATATTTTGAAGCCCCCAAACTGATGGATACTATGCCACGTTTCCAGGACACAAAACAGACTTAGTAAAATTTTGCCAAATTTGCAAATACCTATAGCTTCTGGGACCATATTTCTTAGATGTAAAATAAGCAGCTGTGGTAGAAGGTGGCTCACTTAACTCTGTGTTTTAAGTATCTCAATTTTTTGGCTGAGCCTTTGGGATTTTCAGAGACAAACTAATAACTAAGAGGGATACACTGCTGGGTTGGGGATTATGTGGTATTGCACAGTGTATCTCATTGCACAGAAATTTTCTTGAGGTTGTCAGGTGACCTAGCGTCAATCTAACCTATCCCAAGACCAGCTTATCCCCACACAGGACTTTTTGAGTTAGGTGACAAGTTCTCTAACAGTTTCTAAGTGCTCAACCCATGTCCACCAATTTTGAAGCTTTTTTAGACTTTTGAGATTCCCATTAGCAATAGCCTTTACTTAAAACAAAATTTTATTCACTTGAGTTCTCATACTGGGTCCAGTCTAGCTTAAATCAGACCCAGTCCAGTCCCAGACCCAGTCCAGTTTTTAAGTTGGACCCAGTCTAACCTAAATTGGTCCTAGTCCAATCCTAGACCCAATCCAGTTTTTAAGTTGGACCCAGTCCAACCCCAGATCCAGTCCAATAACCACTGGCAGTTTCCAACATGGAATCTGGGGAAGGTGGAGGAGATAATTTGGGGAAGGATTACAATCAAATGGGGAACTGTGGAAAGCCAATTAGATCCAGAGCTTGGTTTAGAGAAATGCTCAGGACTGAGAGGATCTTACCAATGGCCCTTGGAAATGGCAAGAAATACAGAGAACTCAAAAGGGTTCATGGATATCATGCCTGTGTTTCTCATTATCCCCAAAGCCATCAGAAGTCACCTTTGGTCCCACCACTGCCACCAAATCTGTTAAACAACAAAATTCAAATTGAGTAAATTTAAAGATCCAATTAGCTTTATTCAACAATTTATGAATCAGGCAGCATCCCATCTAGCAAGAAAAAATATGGATTATGATCTTGTAGAAATTATGTTTGTACATATCATATGTTTCAAATATAAGGTTTCTGAGGAGACGTTCATTAAAGGCTAATATTTCTAACACAATTACTAACTATACTGTTAGATGCTTTTAAACATTTTCTCTTTACTCTTTTTTTTCTGTGTATTAGGTAGCCAACATATTTCCAAATATTTTGCAGTATGAGTATACAGTCATATAAGGATTAACTTTTAAAGACAATAATACAATTTTTATAGTAAACTCTTTGAACTTTCATCAAAGCTTAAGTTCACATTTATCAAAATTGCACAGTGAGCATTTTCCCAGAAAGTAAATTATCTGTTATTTTCTGCTATGTTGCAATTCTATGTTACAAACCTGGCTAATGGTAAATAGAAATAGAATAGCAATAAATGGAACAAACATTTAATATTCTATAGCTTTTTTTCTGTTCCAGTTTCTTATTTCCTCTGACATTGTGCTGAAGGTATTAGTGGTAGGGGTATTTAAAAGACTGGAGAAATGAAATATGATATGTAAAGATGTTGTAAACATATACAAGTAAAAGTTACAAAGAAACAGAACTCAACCTTTGCAGCTATGCTTATCTTTTCACACAATTGAATTGCATATAACATATACTGAAATGTGCAGAGGAAAACTTGGGAGGAATTTTAACCAAATTCCACTCCACATTTTCACATGTCAGCTGCACTTTTGGGGGTTGCCTTTCAGAATGTTGTGTATTACTACCCTGAACTTAAAATGCTAATATGGCAAGAATATCTTTGAAGCTAAATACAAAACAAGGGGATTCATTCATTCATTCATTTAACATTTATTGACTACATATTAACTCCCTTGTACTTTACTAGATTCTATAATGCAGAGATAGTTGAGACCCAGTTGGAAGAGAGAAAAATTCAAAATCATGAAAAAGACAGTAAATTGTGAAAACTAATACAGTAGACTAATGAGCAATGTGCTGTGGAATCACAGAGGATGGAATAACAATTCTCTCTTATGGCATAAAGGTGTAAAGAAACAATTACAAACACATATGCATCTAAAAACAAAACTCCCAAATGCATGAAACAAAAACTGATGGAACTGAAGTGAGAAATAGACAATTCAATAAGAAGTTGGAGATTTTA
>JAVSCE010010201.1:0-47170 GCA_032199065.1 Smutsia gigantea | reverse complement strand
GAAAGCTTTTCATCTAAGATCGGGAACAAGACAAGGATGCCCACTCTCTCCATTGTTATTCAACATAGTACTAGAGGTCCTAGCCACAGCAATCAGACAAAACAAAGACATACAAGGCATCAAGATTGGTAAAGAAGAAGTCAAATTGTCACTATTTGCAGATGACATGATACTGTACATAAAAAACCCTAAAGATTCCATTCCAAAACTACTAGAACTAATATCTGAATTCAGCAAAGTTGCAGGATAAAAAATTAACACACAGAAATCTGTTGCTTTCCTATACACTAATGATGAACTAACAGAAACAGAAATCAGAAAAACAATTCCATTCACAATTGCATCAAAAAGAATAAAATACCTAGGAATAAACCTAACTAAGGAAGTGAAAGAGCTGTACTCTGAAAACTACAAGACACTCCTAAGAGAAATTAAAGAGGACACTAACAAATGGAAATGCATCCCATGCTCTTGGCTAGGAAGAATCAATATTGTCAAAATGGCTATACTACCTAAAGCAATCTACAGATTCAATGCAATCCCTATCAAACTACCAACAGCTTTCTTCAATGAACTGAACAAATAATTCTAAAATTCATATGGAACCACAAAAGACCCCGAATAGCCAAAGCAATCCTGAGAAGGAGGAATAAAACAGGGGAATTACACTCCCTGACTTCAAGCTCTAATACAAAGCCACAGTAATCAAGACAATTTGGTATTGGCACAAAAACAGACCCACAGACCAGTGGAACAGAATAGAAAATCCAAACATTAACCCAAACATATACAGTCAATTAGTATTTGATAAAGGAGCCTTGGATATACAATGGGAGATGACAGCCTCTTCAGCAGCTGGTGTTGGAAAAACTGGACAGCTACATGTAAGAGAATGAAACTGGACTACTGTCTAGCCCCATACACAAAGGTAAACTCAAGGTGGATCAAAGCCTTGAATGTAAGTCATGAAACCATAAAACTCTTAGAAAAAAACATAGGCAAAAATCTCTTTGACATAAACATGAGCAACTTCTTCATGAACATATCTCCCCGGGCAAGGGAAACAAAAGCAAAAATGAACAAGTGGGACTATATCAAGCTGAAAAGTTTCTGGACAGCAAAGGACACCATCAGTAGAACAAAAAGACATCCTACAGTATGGGAGAATATATTCATAAAAAACGTATCTGATAAAGGGTTGACATCCAAAATATATAAAGAACTCATGCACCTTAACAAACAGAAAGCAAATAATCCAATTAAGAAATGGGCAGAGGACATGAATAGACACTTCTCCAAAGAAGAAATTCAGATGGCCAACAGGCACATGAAAAGATGCTCCACATCGCTAATCATTAGAGAAATGCAGATTAAAACCACAATGAGATATCACCTCACACCAGTGAGGATGGCCAACATCCAAAACACAAACAACAACAAATGTTGGCGAGGATGTGGAGAAAAGGGAACCCTCCTACACTGCTGGTGGGACTGCAAATTAGTTCAACCATTGTGGAAAGCAGTATGGAGGTTCCTCAAAAAACTCAAAATAGAAATACCATTTGACCCAGGAATTCCACTCCTAGGAATTTACCCTAAGAATGCAGCAGCCCAATTTGAAAAGGACAGATGCACCCCTATGTTTATTACAGCACTATTTACAATAGCCAAGAAATGGAAGCAACCTAAGTGTCCATCAGTAGATGAATGGATAAAGAAGATGTGGTACATATACACAATGGAATATTATTCAGCCATAAGAAGAAAACAAATCCTACCATTTGCAACAACATGGATGGAGCTAGAGGGCATTATGCTCAGTGAAATAAGCCAAGCCGAAAAAGACAAGTATCAAATGATTTCACTCATATGTGGAGTATAAGAACAAAGAAAAAAACTGAAGGAACAAAACAGCAGCAGACTCACAGAACCCAAGAACGGACTAATAGTTACCAAAGGGAAAGGGACTGGGGAAAATGGGCGGGAAGGGAGGGATAAGAGGGAAAAAGGGGCATTACGATTAGCAGATGTAATGTTGGGGGGGCACGGGGAGGGCAGTACAACTCAGAGAAGACAAGTAGTGATTCTATAGCATCTCACTACGCTGATGGACAGTGACTGTAATGGGGTTGGTGGGGGGGACCTGATGAAGGGGTAGTTTAATAATCGTAATATTGCACATGTAATTGTAAATTAATGGTAATAAAATGAATTATATTAAAAAAAAAAGAATGCAGCAGCCCAATTTGAAAAGGACCGATGCACCCCTATGTTTATTGCAGCACTCTTTACAATAGCCAAGAAATGGAAGCAACCTAAGTGTCCGTCAGTAGATGAATGGATAAAGAAGATGTGGTACATATACACAATGGAATATTATTCAGCCATAAGAAGAAAACAAATCCTACCATTTGCAACAACATGGATGGAGCTAGAGGGTATTATGCTCAGTGAAATAAGCCAAGCCGAAAAAGACAAGTATCAAATGATTTCACTCATATGTGGAGTATAAGAAGAAAGAAAAAAACTGAAGGAACAAAACAGCAGCAGACTCACAGAACCCAAGAACGGACTAATAGTTACCAAAGGGAAAGGGACTGGGGAAAATGGGCGGGAAGGGAGGGATAAGAGGGAAAAGGGGCATTACGATTAGCAGGTGTAATGTTGGGGGGGCACGGGGAGGGCTGTACAACTCAGAGAAGACAAGTAGTGATTCTATAGCATCTCACTACGCTGATGGACAGTGACTGTAATGGGGTTGGTGGGGGGAACCTGATGAAGGGGTAGTTTAATAACCATAATATTGCACATGTAATTGTAGATTAATGATAATAAAATAAAGTATATTTTTAAAAAATGGAGGGATTTAAAAGCAGACTAAAGATAGTAGAAGAGACAGTAAATGGAACAGAAATTAAAGAAGAGGAATACAAAAAAGCTGAGGAACAGAGAGAAAAAAGAATCTCTAAGAATGAAAGAATATTGAGAGAACTGTGCAACCAATCCAAATGGAACAATATTCGCATAATAGGGGTACCAGAAGAAGAAGAGAGAGACAAACGGATAGGAAGTGTCATTGAGGAGGTAACTGCTGAAAACTTCCCCAATCTGGGGAAGGAGTTAGTCTCTTAAGCCATGGAGACACACCGATCTCCCAACACAAGGGAAACAAGGAAGACAACATGAAGACATACAATAATTAAAATGGCAAATATCAAGGATGAAGACAGACTTCTAAAACCAGCTAGAGAGAGAAAAAGATCACATACAAAGGAAAACCCATCAGGTTATCATCAGATTTCTCAACAGATACGTTATAGGCCAGAAGGTAGTGGCGTGATATGTTTAATGCAATGAAGCAGAGGGGTCTTGAACCAAGAATATTCAACCTGGCAAGGTAACCATTTAAATTTGAAGGAAAGATAAAACAATTTTCAGATAAGCAAAAGCCGAGAAAATTAACATCCCAGAAACCACCTCTACAGTACATTTTGGAGGGACTCCTATAGATGGAAGTATTCCTAAGGCTAAACAGATGTCACTCAAGGGATTGACGAAGAGTACAGAATATGATTCATAACATACAAAAAATGGAGGAGGAGAAAAAAAAAGAATCTTTAGGTTGTATTTGTAATAGCATACAAAGTGAGTTAAGTTAGACTGTTACATAGTAAGGGGATTACCCTTGAACCTTTGGTAACCACGAATCTGAAGCCTGCAATGGCAATAAGTACATACCTATCGATAATGACACTAAATGTAAATGGCCTGAATGCACCAATCAAAAGACGTGTATAGTCACTGAATGGATAAAAAAGACCCATCTATATGTTGCCTACAAGAGACTCACTTCAAACCTAAAGACATACACAGACTGAAAGGAAAGGGATGGAAAAAGATATTTCATGCAATGAATAGGCAGAAAAAAGCAGGAGTTGCAGTAGTTGTATGAAACAAAATAGACTTCAAAAAAAAGAAAGTCACAGGAGACAAAGAAGGACATTACATAATGATAAAAGGGTCAGTCCAACAAGAAGATATAACTATTATAAATACATATGCACCCAACACAGGAGCACCTATATATGTGAAAAAAACACAAACAGAAATAAAGGGGGAAATAGAATGCAATGCATTCATTTTGGGAGACTTCAACACACCACTCACTCCAACGGACAAATCAACCAGAGAGAAAATAAATAAAGAGAAAGAATCACGGAACAACGTATTAGAACATATTGACCTAACGGACATCTACAGAACACTCCATCCAAAAGCAAAAGGATACACATTCTTCTCAAGTGCACATGGAACATTTTCAAGAATATATCACATACTAGACCACGAAAAGAATCTCAGTAAGTTCAAAAAGACTGAAATTGTACCAACCAGCTTCTCAGTTCACAAATGTATGAAACAAGAAATAAATTAAACAAAGAAAATGAAAAAGCCCACAAACACATGGAGGCTTAATAACATGCTCCTAAATAAAAACTGGATCAATTATCAAATAAAAACAGAGATCAAGCAATATATGGAGACAAATGACAACAATAATTCAACACTGCATAATCTGTGGGATGCAGTGAAGGCCGTGCTAAGAGGGAAATATATTGCAATACAGGTCTACCTCAGGAAAGAAGAACAATCCCAAATGAACAGTCTATCACAATTAATGAAATTAGAAAAGGAAAAACAAATAAAGCCCAAGTCAGTAGGAGGGACATAATAAAGATTTAAGCAGAAACAAAAAAATAGAGAAGAATAAAACAATAGAAAGAATCAGTGAAAGCAGGAGCTGGTTCTTCAAGAAAAAAAAACAAAATAGATAAAGCCCGAGACAGACTTATCAAGAAAAAAAGAGAATCTACACATATAAACAGAATCAGAAATGAGAAAGGAAAAATCACTACAGACACCACAGATATACAAAGAATTATGAGAGAATACTATGAAAAATTATGTGCTAACAAACTGGATAACCTAGAAGAAATGGACAACTTTCTCGAAAAATACAACCTTCCAAGGCTGACCCAGGAAGAAACAGAAAATCTGAATAGACCAATTACCAGCAAAGAAATTGAATTGGTAATCAAAAAACTACTTAAGAACAAAACACTTGGATGAGATGGTTTTCCAGCTGAATTTTATTAAACATTTAGTGAAGACCTAATACCCATCCTCCTTCAAGTTTTCTAAGGAGTAGAAGAGGAGGGAATACTCTCAAACTCATTCTATGAGGCCAGCATCTCTCTAATATCAAAACCAGGCAAAGACACCACAAAAAAACAAAATTACAGACCAATATCCCTGACGAACACAGATGCAAAAGTACTCAACAAAATATTAGCAAACTGAATTAAAAAATACATCAAAAAGATCATCCATCATGATCAAGTGGGATTCATCCCAGGGATGCAAGGATGGTACAACATTCGAAAATCCATCAACATCATCCACCACATCAACAAAAAGAAGAACAAAAACCACATGATCATCTCCATAGATGCTGAAAAAGCATTTGATAAAATTCAACATCCATTCATGACAAAAACTCTCAACAAAATGGGTATAAAGTACCTCAACATAATAAAGGCCATATATGACAAATCGACAGCCAACATTATACTTAAGTGAGAGAAGCTAAAACCTTTTCCTTTAAGATCAGGAACAAGACAAGGACACCCACTCTCCCCACTTCTATTCACATAGTACTGGAGGACCTAGAAACGGCATCAGACAACACAAAGAAATAAAGGCATCCAGATTGGTAAAGAAGAAATCAAACAGTCCCTGTTTGCAGATGACATGATATTGTACATAAAAAACCCTAAGGAATCCACTCCGAAACGACTAGATCAAATATCTGAATTCGGCAAAGTTGCGGGATACAAAATTAATACACAGAAATCCGTTGCATTCCTATACACTAACGATGAACTAGAAGAAAGAAAAATCAGGAAAACAATTCCATTCACAACTGCATCAAAAAGAATAAAATACCTAGGAATAAATCTAACCAAGGAAGTGAAAGACATACTCTAAAAACTACAAGACACTCATGAGAGAAATTAAAGAAGAAAACAATAAATGGAAACACATGCTGTGCTCATGGATAGGAAGAATTAATACTGTCAAATGGCCATCCTGCCTAAAGCCATCTACAGATTCAATGCTATCCCTATCAAAAAAGCAACAGCATTGTTCAATGAACTAGAGCAAATAGTTCTAAAATTCATATGGAACCACAAAAGACCCCGAATAGCCAAAGCAATCCTTAGAAGGAAGAATAAAGCGGGGGGGGAATTATGTTCCCCAACTTCAAGCTCTACTACAAAGCCACAGTAATCAAGACAATTTGGTACTGGCACAAGAACAGAACCATAGACCAATGGAACAGACTAGAAAGCCCAGATATAAACCCAAGCATATATGGTCAATTAATATACAATAAAGGAGCCATGGACATACAATGGGGAAATGACAGCCTCATGAACAGCTGGTGTTGGCAAAACTGGACAGCTACATGTAAGAGAATGAAACAGGATCACTGTCTAACCCCATACACAAAAGTAAACTCAAAATGGATCAAAGACCTGAATGTAAGTCATGAAACCATAAAACTCTTACAAAAAAATACAGGCAAAACTCTCTTGAACATAAACATGAGCAATTTCTTGACGAACATATCTCCCCAGGCAAGGGAAACAAAAGCAAAAATGAGCAAGTGGAACTATATCAAACTGAAAAGCTTCTGCACAGCAAAGGACACCATCAGTACAACAGAAAGACATCCTACAGTATGGGAGAATATATTCATAAATTATACATCCGATATGGGGTTGACATCCAAATTATATAAAGAGCTCGTGCACCTCAACAAACCAAAAGCAAATAAGCCAATTAAAAAATGGGCAGAGGAGCTGAACAGACACTTCTCCAAAGAAGAAATTCAGATGGCCAACAGGCACATGAAAAGATGCTCCACATCGCTAATCATCAGAGAAATGCAAATTAAAACCAGAATGAGATATCACGTCACACCAGTTAGGATGGCTGCCATCCAAAAGACAAACAACAACAAATGTTGGCGATGATGTGGAGAAAGGGGAACCCTCCTACACTGCTGGTGGGAATGTAAATTAGTTCAACCATTGTGTAATGCAGTATGCAGGTTTCTCAAAAAACTCAAAATAGAAATGCCATTTGATCCAGGAATTCCACTCCTAGGAATTTACCCTAAGAATGCAGGAGCCCAGTTTAAAAAAGATATTTGCACCCCTATTTTTATCGCAGCACTATTTACACTAGCCAAGAAATGGAAGCAACCTAAGTGTCCATCAGTAGATGATGGATAAAGATGTGGTACATATACACAATGGAATATTATTCAGCCATAAGAAGAAAATAAATCTACCATTTGCAACAACATGGATGAAGCTAGAGGTTATTATGGTCAGTGAAATAAGCCAGGCAGAGAAAGACAAGTATCAAATGATTTCACTCATATGTGGAGTATAAGAACAAAGAAAAAACTGAAGGAACAAAACAGCAGCAGACTCACAGAACCCAGGAATGGACTAACAGTTACCAAAGGCAAAGAGACTGGGGAAGATGGGTGGGAAGGGAGGGATAAGGGAGAAAAGGGGATATTACAATTAGCACAAATAATGTAGCAGGGGGGTGTGGAGGCATGGGGAAGGCAGTGTAGCACAGAGAAGACAAGTAGTGATTCTACAGCCTCTTACTACGCTGATGGACAGTGACTGTAATGGGGTATGTGGTGGGAAGTTGATAATGGGGGGAGTCTAGTAACCATAATGTTGCCTATGTAATTGTACATTAATAATATCAAAATAAAAAATAAATAAATAAATAAAAGAAGTAACCATATTACCCTAAAGAACCAAAAATGGGGGAGAAAATATTCTGACACACACACACACAAGGCTTCAAACAATTTGGTGAATGTATTTATTACAGGTACAAATTAAAATTCTATTGGTCTGGAGCCTCCAACTGCAAAAGCATCACACAATAAAAGTCCATCTTCCCTTTTACCCCAAACCCTCCCATCTACTGGAAAGAGATGATACATAGGCCATGACAAACACCCCCATATAACTACAAGCCAAAGTATGCATTCCCTACTGAACTGTGATCCTACCAAGCCTCTTCCTCTTTTAGGATATTTTCTTTTTGGTCATCCCAAAGAGGAACATATAGGATTTAAGAGGCAAAGTGGGACCAATATAAGGCAATTTATAACATGTATCAAAACTGGGATTTATCCTACACAGATATACAGACATAAAATCTTTGTTCAAGTTCACGTATCACATCATTTCTAATACCAAAATGGGGCATGATCGGGGGGGCATTCAAGTTTTTTTCAATATAGGGAACAAGTTACATAAATTTTAAAAATCCAAATCGAATTACATGCAGCTGTAAAATTCAGTGAAGAAGCTCTATGAGGAGAAGGATTAAAGATGGCGGCGTGAGAGGAAGAGAAAGACAAGTGTCAAACGATTTCCCTCATTTGTGGAGTATAACAAGAAAGCAAAACTGAAGTAACAAAATAGCAGCAGACTCAGAGACTCCAAGAAGGAACTAGTGGTTACTAAAGGGGAGGGGTGTGGGAGGGCGGGTGGGGAGGGAGGGAGAAGGGGATTGAGAGGTAATATGTTTAGTACACATGGTGTGGGGATCACGGGGAAAACAGTGTAGCACAGGGAAGGCAAACAGTGAGTCTGTGGCATCTTACTACACTGATGGACAGTGACTGCTTTGGGGTATGGGTGGGGACTTGATAATATGGGTAAATGTAGTAACCACATTGTTTTTTCATGTGAAACCTTCATAAGAGTGTATATCGATAATACCTTATAAAAAAAAAAGAAGCTCTCTGAATACTTGAGCACTGACATCATGAGTAAAAACAGCAAGGTACAGACTAAGCTGTGTAATACTGTATAATATATTTCCATCTGTTAGGGAAGGGCAGGGTGGAAGAAATATATTTATATATGTTCTTATTTGCACAAAACATAGCTGGAAGGATACATAAGAAACTAGAAATTCTGATTGCCTCAAAGTAGGGAAAAGAGGGAGTTTTTTTACCCTTTCATATCTCCTGAATTTTTATCATGTGACTGTTTTAACTGATTCAAAACATTGATTTTTTTTTATGACTGCTGATTTTTTTTAAGCCTCTTGTAACCCTCTTTACTCTTCTGTAAAATGGGGGGAAATAAAAATACCTACTTAGTGCAGTTATTATGATGAAAAACTAGATCTCAGATGTAAAGTGATTCCCACAATCCCTGGCTCACTTTACGAACCAGTTACATCATCTCTGATTTCCTACCGGCCCCTTATTCCCTGTGCCTTCTATGGTGCTGCACACATAGCAGTCTCGTGGCAACTGCTTGGAAACAAATGGATGAGAGCTTACAGAAAGTATCATCAGACTTCCCATCAGCTAGCATGCTGGAAGGCACTATATTTTAAGGAGCGAACCGTTCTCATACTTACAGGGATACTCCAGACTTGCATTCCGTCACTGTAACCAATCATAATCAGCAAAGGGGGCTCATTCCCAGTACTATGTATTTCATGAAATTCCAGATTTCTTGATGTATCTGCATTAGAATTAAGTAAAAAAGAAGCATATTTAGAAGACATAATGTTTATCAAGGAAACAACCACATTTCTTAAATGTTATCAGTGTAACAACTCTTTTAAATTGCTTTTCAATAAAAAGTGCAGAAGAGGTTCAACCATTGTGGAAAGCAATACAGAGGTTCCTCATAAAACTAAAAATAAAAATACCATTTGACCCAGTAATTCCACTCCTAGGAATTTACCCAAAGAAAATGAGATCCCTGATTCCAAAAAATATTTGCATCTCCATGTTTATCACAGCACTATTTACAACAGTCAAGATATGGAAGCAACCTAAGTGTCCATCAGTAGATGAATGCATAAAGAAGATGTGGTTCGTATACACAATGGAATACTATATAGCCACAAGAAGGAAACAAATCCTGCCATTTGCAACAACATGGGTGGAGCTGGAGGATATTATGCTCAGTGAAATAAGCCAGGCAAGAAAGACAAGTGCCAAATGATTTCCCTCATTTATGGAGTATGACAATGAAGCAAAACTGAAGGAACAAAATAGTAGCAGACTCAGAGACTCCAAGAAGGAACTAGTGGTTACCAAAGGGGAGGGGTGTGGGAGGGTGGGTGGGGAGGGTGGGAGAAGAGGATTGAGGGGTATTCTATTTAGTACACATGGTGTGGGGGATCACAGGGAAAACAGCGTAGTACAGAGAAGGCAAACAGTGAATCTGTGACATATCACTACACTGATGGCAGTGACTGCATTGGGTATGGGTGGGGACTTGATAATATGGGTAAATGTAGTACCACATTGTTTTTTCATGTGAAGCCTTCGTAAGAGTGTATGTCAATAATGCCTTAATAAAAAAAACACACTGGTGAAAAAGGAGAGCCATTAATTTGGAAAAATGTAAATAAAATTGTGTTTTTATTGTATTCGTTTTTTTCTGTGAAGTTGCTGACAGTCATGGAAAGAGTGCTTTCTAGATTGTCAATGAGAATGTCACATAAGTCAAAACCAAAAGATTACTGAAATTAAGAAAGAGCTACTTAGTATTTCAAAAAAAGAAAAAGAAAAAAAATTGGTACCACTGTAAGTTAATTTGTCTCCATAAACCTCAACTGGACCCTCAAAACTATACAACAAGCTTACACTATTCTCTGAACTTCTACAAATTCTTTAATAGTTTTCTTAAACCTTCTCCAAACCCTGATTCCACCCAATCTCTTCTTACTCAGCAGATAATGTGTCTCAGACTACACAGGGAAATGTTAGACACTTCCTGTTCCCAAAGACCTACAAGCATCTGTACCACCCACCCTCTTTTCATTCCATTCTATTACTATCTGTTGTCTCTTCTTCCATCTAAAGTAAATCCCTCCATCTGTGCTTTGTATCTCACCCTCCCCCACCTTCTCAGGAACCTTCTTCCAGTCATTTCTTTCCTCTGTCTTCAATTCCTTCCATGCTACTGAATATTTTCAATGGGTATTTAAACATACTAAAGTGTCTCCTATCTTTTAAATTTTTTCAAATAAATCAGTACCATGGAATTTTAGATATAAATGACAAAGGTAAAATTAATGAAACATTAGAGAATAATGTAGAAACTTACTTTCATGGTCATGGTATAAGGAAAGACTTCTTAAAAGGACACAAGAAACTCTTATCATAAAACACTGGAGAATTCTACTATATTAAAATGAAGAATTTCTGTTAATGAAAAGCCACCCTTACCAGAAGAGTGAAAAGTTAAGCCACAACATTGGAGAAGAGACTTGCAACAATTAAAACCCCACAAGGATTCCTCTAGTACACATAACAATTAAAAACGAATATGAAAAAGATGTCTTTAGGAAAATAGGCAAGATATGAAAAAACACTTCAAAAAGAGGATATTCAAATAAACCAATCATCAATAAACATTAAAAGTGGCTCAACCTCATTTGTAATCAAAGAAGTCTAATTGAAACCACAATAACAAAACCAAGTGTTGGCAGGATATGGAGGAAAGGGCTTGCTTATTTATTGCTAGTGTATGTAAATCAATACAATCATTTTGGAAAACAGTTTGGCAATATATACTCAAGTTGAGGATACCATGCCCTTTGACAAAGTAGTTCCACTCTAGGTATATACTCATTAGAAGCATAAGCACATATATATGAAGAAAACAGTCACAAGAATATTCAAAGCAGTATTTATAGTCAAAAGCTGTTATCAATCCAAATGTCATCAACAGAAGAAAGCACAAGCACAGTAGCAGACTGATATGAAAGAATACTATTCAGCACAGAAGAAAATGAACTACTACCATACAATATAACATGGATGAACCTCACAGACAAAATGAGCAAAGGAAGCCAGACACAAAAGCCTATATACTGAATACTATTTATATAACATTCAAAATCACTATTGAGTAGTAATATTCTATTTCTTAAGCTAGGTGATGGTTACACATGTATTGGATTTATAAAAATTCATTCATTGATCCATACCTTTGTCTTATTTACTATAGTATTTTGCATAATAAGTAAGGTTTTAAAAAATCATAAATCCCTCTCCCTTTATTTGACTACATCACTCCCCTCTCCTTCTAGAAGCTAAATTCCTTTAGGGAGGTGTTGTAACTGTCATCTATTCTTCATGTCTCATTCACCTCCAATCCATTTCAGAATGGCTTCTGTCCCTTACAATCCTCCCAAGTGACTTTTGCTATAGCCACAAAAAAATCTCCAAGTTAATGAATCCAAGCATATCTTATTAGTCTATTCAGCAGCTATAACCAATGCTCACCATTTTCTCCTTAAAGTATTTTCCCTTGGTTTTCCAGGCATAACCTCCCAGTTTTCCTCCTATTTCTTAGTCACTCTTCCACCATTTGCTCTGTTAGCTCATCCTTTCCTACCTACCCTTCAAATACTGGAGTCACTCAAAGCTAATTCCTAAACTCCCTTTTCTTCTCACAGTATACCCTCCCCAAGTGATCCCATTCTATCCATTGCTTTGGCTAGTATCTGAGAGTGACTTCCTCAACACTGGTTTTCAGATGCCTCAAATGAAAATCAAATTCCACTCAAAGATCATGATTTCCTCCTCAAATCTGATCTTCCAGGGTTCCCTTTTTGGTGACCAGCATGCTTATCTATCCAATTGGCAAAGTCACAAACTGCCTTCCTCCTTCCTACTAGCAATAAAACTATCACCAATCCCTGTGTCATCCTAAATAGCGCTCTTCTTACCCCCACCACCACCACTGCCTACTATAACATCCACTCCAAAAGCATAAATCTACCACTGCCCACTGAACTCCACACTACAGTCAGATTGCTCTTTTCAAAACACAAATAGACACACCTCCTCACCTCCATGCTCAACAGTACTGACATCCTGTTACTCAAATAAAAAGACTGTACCTTTAACACAGCTTATAATCAGTAATTTTTTCATGCTGATTTTCTTTTGACAGGCACTCACTGGCATAAAGTTAATATTGTTTGATTCTATATCCAGTAAAATTCAGAATTATACTTATTTTCCTAGGGCATAATTAATTCTCTTTACAGCTAACATTTAAATGGTCTTTATAATTCTCAATGTGCTTCAGTATATACATCATCCAGTCTGACACACAACAATCCTGTTTTATAAGAGAGCAGGGGGCCTATTTCATTTCATCACTGACAAGAACAAGTTAGGTATACTTTACACAAAGCTGAACAGAAATCTCAGGATTCTTAATACTGAATCCAGCCTTCTTTCTATTACAGCTACAACCTTGATCCCAGGTTGCTACTTTTAGGATTCAAATGCCATATGTAAAGCCCTGAGGTCATTATAGGAACAAAATATCCTTTCTCTTATTTTAAATTCTGTTCGTTGTGCTATTTTTCTTTCTCTAGATGGTGGAACAGCAGACTTCATTACTCTTGAATAAAACTCTTAATTTTGTAAAAATTGTATGTTATTCTTCAGAAATGTTATAGCTTTAAGTAATCTTCTTTGACTCTTGTTTCTCTTTATATCCTCTATCATACTATCATACCATTTTATCCATAGCAGCTCTTTTTTTACTTGTTTTTTTTTCTTTTCTCATCCTATTTCATACAGCCTTAAAAAGAAAGGAAATTCCAACACATTCTACAACCTTGAGGGTGAACCCTGAGGATATTATATGCTAAATGAAATAAGCAGGTCACATGAAGACAAATACTGTATGGTACCACTTCTGAGGTACCTTGAGTAGTCAAATTAATAGAAATAGAAATAGAAACCAAGGGCTACTGGGAAGGAGAGAATGTGCAGTTGTTGTTTAATGGGTACAGAGTTTCAGTTTTACAAGATGAAAAGCACTCTAGAGAGACATAAAAATGCCAATGTACTTCACACTACTAAGCTATGCACTATAAATTGTTAAGATGGTAAATTTTATGTTATGTGTATTTTACCACAATTTAAATTTTTTTTGGATTCCCTTAACACAAACACTTGCAACTGAAAAGAATAATAATAAAGCCTGTTGAATATAAAAACTGATGCCTACATATAGTACTAGACTTGATATTAGAACTGACAAAGTCCAGATGGGCTAGGGTGGTAGATGGTGGTAAGAATTCCCCAACAGGCTAGAAAGTTGGGAGTTCTTGCTATATTGTAGCAAAGCAGCTGGTTAACCTGATATATTTGGGACTCCAACTATATGCTCACCTTTAGGGAATCTGATGGGAAATACCAGGATATTAAACTGCTCTGGCTACTTCTTACACTTCTTTGAGTATGGTGCCTTAAGAGAAACAAACTTAGGTATAAATCAGACTGCCTCAGAGCAGAAACAGAACAGTGACCATGATACAAAGGGTTCTAATCCTGCTCTCGGATCAACTCCAAAAGTAGCAGTCTACCTAACACGAAGCCAAAGTTAGCACATTGACTGGGAATGGAGATATCTAGGAGGATCCAGGACTGGAGAATCCCAATAACCTAGGTCCCTTAGGATCTAGGGTCTTAACAGGATCTCCTGTTAGCTGTTACCTACTCCACCCCTAACCCTATAATAAGCCATAATCAAACTGGGTGCAGCCTAGAGAAAAGGGACCAACTGTCACCACTTTATATAATTTCACGGACAAAAGCAGACCTCCCCAGGCTGTTGGAAAAAAAAAAAACAGAAAGCAATCACCACAGCAGAGTTTAATTCAAACACTGTAACTTTTAAATTGATTAACAGATAATAGAGTTTCATTGATAATCTAAAATAACTTCAATCTACACACAAACAATAGACTTCTAAATTGTTTTGCCTGAATATCTAATACAATCTCCAGGTTTGTCCTAACCTACAAAGAGGCAGGTTGCTAAGCTAGTATGGCTGCATTCAGCAGAATCCCCTCCACCACCTGCCTCAGGGTATCACAGAAGGCAGTAACAGAGGAATTGCATCCAGGCTGCAGCAGGCACCAGGTGAAGGCAAACTGGCTGATCAAGAAACTCCAATGCAGTGGAAAAGTTAGTTCTTGTTAGCCTTCTTCAAGATGAGGCACTTGCAGCCATCAACCCTACTTTTCCTTTCCCTTGGCCAAATTTTCATTCAATTATAAATATCTCAGGTTTGCCACACAAAGACCTAAACAAAAACATTCTTGAAGAAAAAATACAAATAAGAGACCAATTCAAGAAATGCTGTAAGAGACAAGGGAAGTTAAGAGGGATCAAAATCCTGCTAATATTTACTATCACCTTAAAACACACACCAAGTATACACACACATACACGCATAGAGCCAAGATAATAAAAAGTGTTATCTCTAAACATCCAGACCAAAACTTCACACAGTATCAATATGAAATAGACATGATATAGCCCAAAGGATGTGTGAGTGCACTAAAGTATTTAAGAGGAAGATGTATAAATTTAAAGTTTAATAAATCAACTGAGATATGGGATACTAAGTTAAAGACAACTACTGTAAGTTCAATTGGACACATAATATTAAAATAATTTTCAAGCAGAATCCATCTACATTTCCAGATGCATTTTACTTCAATAAAGCAAAGGTTTTGCAGAATATTACTTCCACAATTCTTACTTGTTAAAAAAAAAAAGAAACATGTCTAGTCAAAGATTATTTTGATGACATTTTTAAATGTTAATTTTGTGGTTTTAAAATCATTTCTTTTTTACTGCTGATACGAAGCTCTGCTTTTAAAAATTAATTATTTTTGACATTTTGCCTATGTTGTACAACAAACTTTTGCTACTATCTGGCACTAATATTTTCAAGACCACACCACATTTTCTTTGTTATTAAATCAAGAAAGTCCTCCAATACATCTGACACCCAAAAAGCAAAAATACGCTTCCAGAAAGGAAAGAAGAGTCAGAATTCAAGAGGAAAAGATGAAAGAAAACAAAAGATCATGGTTAAATAGCTATTAATAAAGGAGAAAGACAAAAGAAGGAAGAATATACTAGTAAACAAGGAAAATTTGACAGTCATAAAAATAAATAAAATTTTTAAATAAGCTTTCAAAGCAAAGTAAAATAGGACAAGTTTATATATCACAAATAATTGCCCATCATAAATGAATGATTTTTTTCCCCATAAAGAGGGCCCAACAAGTTGTCATTATTTGGATGAAAGAACTAATAGAGATTAAATACAAAATTCAAAAGCAATCCGTTTGCAGAAGAAATACTTAGCCTCGCTCATCCTAGACAGTAGCTTTTAAAAGAAAATACAGCATCATGTTTTAAAAGTCTTAGAGGAGATAAAGACTGAAGAGTTTATCAGTCAACATCCAGCTAGGAAATGAAAACAACCCAGTGTGTTTATAATTGGGAATTTAATGCAGACAAGTGGTTACACAGGTGACAGAATAGCTGGGAAGCCGAAAAAAGGAACTGTGAGGAGACCTACTGGATTAGCCACAGCAGGAAACCACTACCACTGGTAGGCTAGGGACACAGAGAAGAGTGTAAGGTGCTGGGGTCACCTGGCATAAACTGGAAAGCAGTGGAGGAGAAGCTAGAACCTCGGAGGAAACACAGCCACTGAGAGGGGGAGAGAATAATACTCTTCCCCTTCTCCATCCTCCCTATCAGTTTCTCAGCATGCCTCCCAAACTCAGTCACAAGACAACAGACATGGTAGCCTGGGAAACAGACAAGAGGCAGCCCTCTTGCAAGAGGGAACAGGAAGGAGCAGTGAAATGGCATGTAGCTGCGAACAAACAGGCCTTGTACTGGCATAAATTCTGTTCAGAAAAAATATTTTTGAAGTCTAAAAAGCTCAACACTAATGAGTATTTTGTAATTACATTCAACTTATGAAACTTGAATTAATAACTTCTTTCCTAAGAAATTTTTGTCTCACTTGGACTTAAAGTTTAAGGCCAAGCACTGCATGTTACAATCAAAGACTTGTACAATACAGTATTCGTTCTAAGGAGGTTTCTATAGCATGGTTATGTTACCTTTTAAATTAAAAATGAATTTATTTTGAAAAGTATTGTAAGAAAAAGCAACCTTTTTCTAATGAGGTCAACCTCAAACATTTAATTCACATGTCCAGAAAAAGTTAAAAGCATACCATTTAAATCTGCATTTTCAAATCTGACCCAGACTATTTTCTCCTTTTCTTCTGTTAGAGGTGTTCCACTGTAAGCCTGCATAATAAACAAATGTTTGAATAAAAAATGTTTTATAGTTCTAATATTACTGATGTTCAAAACAAAAAGTAACTTAAGTAAAGCCAACCCTATCCCTCTTCAATTTCACCAATCCTATACCTTGGGAACTAGCATATTTTGTAATATTTTCACTTCCAAAGAAAGTTATCCAGTAATCTGATCACCTTGGTCATAAAATGATATTTAAGCTATTAAAGAATTGCAGAAACCTAAAATACAATGATGATAGTCTATTAAGAAGCATCACTATAATTCAAAGGTGCTCAAAAAACTAAATCATCCTCTATATTGGTCAACAGATAAGAAGGCTTAAGAAATAAAATTACCACACATATCTATTTAGTCCCCATATGTTTATGATCAGGCAATTACACTCTACTTAGAATTTTCAAGAGTATTACTTTCTGCTCATCTCCAATTCTAGGTGAAGAGCATGGGCCAGGGTTGGGGGTTTAAAAAAAAAAGTATTACTTTTTCATTCTTTTATCTAGCTTTCTGGATCCAACCTATCAGCTGGTTCCTGCAAGCCTGCAAGGGTCACAAAGATAAGCACAAACTGCCATGAAGTCATAGGAAAAGTGTCAACAGTACCCATCAGTATTCAAAGGGAGTCACCTCTCCATAAGGCAAATGTAAAGATTGTGTATAGTTACAAGTACTTAGAATGTCAACAAAAGAGCTAAAATGTTTTCAATTATAGTGATACAGTTCACAGAACAATTATTTAATATAAGCTATAAGAAAAACATACAAAAACTACCATCCCATATATAATTTGTGCTTTAAATGCATTTAATGTGCATTTAAATGTAATGACCTGCTTTAAACTTCCATGCCAATATACAGCCCCCAAACTATACCACACAAGGTTAACGGCCACTGAAAATACTACTAAAACAGGGTTACTTTAATAGATTTACTACACACACAAATTACTTACACATCCTTATGATCTCAATTGTCTTTTTTTAAAAGAACAAGTGAGATATGTATGGGACAGTTAATCCTTTAAAGAAGAAAACCTGCATTAGCACCAACTAATTCATCAACTTTATCTTCAGCCCCCTCATCCTCACCTTCTTCCTCTTCTTCCTTGATCTGGCTACTTTCCTCCTTGAAAACTTTTTTAAAAATAAACTTTTTATTTTGTAGGAACTTTAGATTATTAAATACAGTACATAGAGATCTCATACACCCCAGCCAATAATGATAACAATCTAACCAAATCCTACTCTACCATGGTATGTTTGTCAAAACTATGAAAGTAGTATTGATGAATTACTATTAAGCCCCAGACTTTATTTAGATTTCACCAGTTTTTCCACTAACGTCCTTTTCTACTCCAGGATCCAATCCAATATACCACAGTGCATTTAGGACCACTTCCTTTTACCTATGTCACAGTAAAGCAGCAACACTTTTTCACAATTTTCTTTGGTTTAGCAGATTTATTATAAGGCTGCTTATCACCCGCAGCATTATTCAGCATTCTCCCAATTCCTTCGCAACATTTGCAAGATGCTCTCCTTTGATTCCTGGGCAATAGGTAGAACAAGGCAAGGCTCAAAGAGGTCCTTAAGCGTACTGGGATTCTCGAACTTCCTTTCTTTCCCCCTCAGGGCAAAATAAGACTTTCATATCAAGGCTCATATACCTTTGCTATGCCAAGTTTTCCTCTCTCCTTAGCAGACATGGTTCCCCTTTACTAAGCATTTTTCAGACAATTCTGTGAAGTTGACTGAAGCATCTGAGGGGGGCTTCTTGTGTGGCTTTCTGCAGGTTTGCACAGAGAAGACATGTGACATCGTGTCATTTGGCTTCACAGCTTATGATATACTCTGCCCATGTTTCGATATTTTATTCTCAGTGAGGCAGAGACTCATTCAGCACCCATCCAGCTTTCACTTGCTATCTTAATGGAGATCAATGCACTGCTACGCAAAAGTTTTGTCCTCCAGCACTGGTTATCAGCCCTCCTTCTTCAAGCAAGATCCAGCTGCTCTGAGGGTCTCCTTTAGAGTCAAAACTCTCACCCTATTACTGACAGGATTTATTTCTCTTTTTATTCTTTATCTGGTTTCTAACACATACACACATTCATAAGTGCAAAGTTACTGTTGAATTTTTAAAAACACAGCCACAATCATGGTAGATATATTGTTTTACTTTTTCACTATAGAGAAAATAACTTCTATTACGTGCTATTGTTAAAAGTGTGATTTTTAATTATAGCAAATTATTTTAAAGAGACCATTTATCATAATTTGCTTGACTGCTGCTGACATTTGGGCTGGCTCTAATTTTTTACATTGAAAATGTGAAAATTTCATATATACTGAAATGGGAAGTCCTGAGCTTTAACTTTTTTCTTTGTTGAATTTTTTTTTAATAAATTTTTATAAGTATTAGATCAAAGGACACAGCTAAGGGCTTTTACCAGCCATCAATGACATCTATTGAACGCAATGGGAATTCACTATATTTGTGATAACTAAAGAAACTGATACCAGTCTAATAACAGATTTTCTCCCTATTGGGGGTATTTGGAGACCCACAGAGTAATTTCTGGGCTCCATGAACTTGATGATTCCCAGAATAGAGCAGCAACTGGAACATAACATAAGCAAAGAATACCATTTTCCAAATGGCTGACTGTAAAGTACCAATGGGGAATTCTGGATTAAATGTAGGACAAAAGGGACCGTGAGTCACCAAATCTGCCCCACCACCTATGTTCATAAAGTTTTATTTTAGCACAGCCACACCCTTTCCTTTACGTGAAGAGCAGTGCTGAGTTGTGACAGGGATTGTATGAACTGCAAAGTTTATCTAATCCTTTACAGGAAGTCTGCCAACTGCTGCCCTAGACCAGGAAGCCTCAGGGCGGCATCAACTTAACACAGTGCCTGCCCCATAGTAGATGCTCAAGTAAAATATCTGCCTGCCTGAATTTCTGTTTTCTTTCCACAGTAACTAGAACAATAACTTGTACAACATAAATTTCATGAATGAAGGTTCTTAGAGCCATGATTACAACTCTACTTCCACAGTTACTACTCTGGTCCAAATCTTTACAAATGTACAGCTTATCCCTGTTGTAATATTTAATGTATAATGATTACAAAAATCTAAATTATCTTCTGCCTTCAAACATTTTTACCCTATCGGTTTTCGCAGCCCTCTAATTTCAATCTACTACTCAATTGAGTATTTCTGTTTCTCTAGAAAACTCTCCAACAACTCCCTCAAAGCCTCTGATCACAGCTTCTCTCCTTCAGCCAACAAAAACAGATCACTACATAGGGGTTCCAATAACACAAAAAGTGCCTTTGTAAAAATTCGATAAAGTGGTACTCTAGGGCAGGCAATTACCAAAAATTTTAAATGCCCCTTCCTTGGAATTTGCCTCAAGCCAGAGCTCAGGGTTTAAGAGAAGAGAGCAGTTTGCAGAAGACCAAGTTGGATTTCTATCCCAGATTTCTCTTTATGCCCGGCATTTTGTGCGGTATACAAGACGCTCTACAGCTTTGGTTGCCTATCGTATTCAGCTAGCCAATTTCCTTCGACTTCAATTACCCAACCTTCCTGTTCATTTCAACTAATGCTACTTCCAATGTGCTTTGGAACTTGACTCTTTCACTATTTCTTGGCTATGCTTTCCCTTAGCAGTTAAATATTCAACCTGTACTATCACATGTAACACTTACTGATAGGTTACTACTACTGCTTGTGTTTCAAGCATTTTGACTTCCCTTATTAACCAAGTTCCTCAAGAAAAGAAAGCATTTATTCTTCCTTGGGGCCTATTTGCATTAAAGTTGATTGAACATAATAAAGGAATACCAACATTCATGGGCACCTTCCCTTATTTCATTAATACAATTTGTTTAACAAACTGAAACCTGGATTTTATACTTCTCTAGGATACTTATAAAGCTGGAACACTGGATCTATCAATGTCCTTTTAGTGCCATTACAGATACCTTGGAAGTCAGGGAACACTGACATCACCACAGGAGAAAAGAGAAACCTTTTCCTCCAAGAGTTGCACTAAGTAGCGCTTCCCATAGCTATTGTTTCACAAGAATCACCTGACATTCTTACTACAGACACAAGCTGCTGGATGCCACCTCGATTCCACTGAGTTAACAAGTGGGCCAAGTGATACTTACATTACATCTGGGCAACAGTGCACTAGAGATAATCCCAGGAAGACTGCTCTCAGTCTTTATTCTCACATTTACATACAGGGACCAGTAAGAGGCTTGCTCTCTTGTAAGTCAGAGTAACAAGGCATACTCTACTTGTCATAAAAAATGCTACTCAATACTAAGGATATGTAGATTTGTGCTCACTACACTATTTAGTTAATATGATATCAAATTAATGAAATGCAAACTATATATTGCTTTTCTAACTCTAGACAGGCAATATTTATGACACGAGAAAGATTTTGGAAGTAGAACCCAACTACAGAGTCCCAAGTCCTATCTCTCAACTATCAACTCACCTTGATTCCTACTAGGAGAGTAAGTCCTGAGGGATAATAATTGTGCCACTGTCAGCACAAAACAGAAGAACAGAACATTTCAGAGCTTTCCTGGCCAATGGTAAAACCTACAATTTCTGAAAACAGACAAACACTTACCTGGGGCACAACATCCTGTAGAAAAGTCACAACACTTTCCATGTAAGACTGCTCCCTGGAAAAGGGTGGAATAGACAAAATCCATCATGACAGTATAAGACATAACATGGAAAAGCTCTTTCCACAAGCCCAAATAGTCAGTCATAATATTAAAAAAAAGAACATTCTAATCACCTGATAATTCTGCTAACCTGCTTTCTAGTTTCTCTGTATATGTTATTCAGTGCAAATGAGATTTCAACATTTTTAAACACTGTCTCTTTTAAAAATCATGGATCATATGGGCTTAAAGATGGTGGCATGCGAAGTGAGACAGAAACCTCATCCAAAAACCACATATAATACGATAATACAGCAAAAACAACTAATCCTGAAAGAGCAACTGGAAAGAAGATTGAGACAGACTTCCTATATCTGGGGAAAAGAGAGACCTCACTGAAAAGGGTAAAGTAGCAAAGCCACAATCCGGCAGTACTCAAGCCCTCCTCCTACCCCAGCCCACAGGCAGGAAGAGAAATAGGGCTGGATGGTGTTGGCGGGGTGGGTAGAAGCCTAGGACTGCTGAACACCCAGCCATGGAGATCTGCTCCTGGAGCACGAATACACATTACATGGTGCTCTGGAGATTAGTGAGGTTCGAAAGCAAAGACAGGCAGAATACTCAGAGAGACTGAGATTCCGCCAATTGTGGAGAACAGTTTCCCACAACTGGCCGCTCCAGGACAAAAGAAAGGCAGGCACCTTGAACGACTTTCCAAAACTGAGAGGGCTACTGAAGGAGCAAGGAATACACACAGCTTGCTGCTTAGGAGAAATGACAGGAGAACAAAATCTTCCCACGACACTCAGCCCAGCAGGTTGGGAACTATCAGGAGCTTCAGGCGCTCCATCCCCCTGCTGGCGACATGTGCCAAGGCCACCCACCATGATACACAGCCTTCCACTCCTTCCTCCCTGCCAGCACTGGCTCGCAAATGTGCACCCGCCATTGCGCCAGGCCAGCCTGAGGACAGCCCCACCTACAGCAGCTACAGGGGCATAAAGCAGAGGCTCTTCCCTGTGCGCTCAGCCCACTGGTCCTGGAAGTGGAGGCAGGCACTGTGGCCGGGAAGCAGGAAAGAGCTCTTTCCTAATGGCACACTCCAGCGCCACTCACCTGCAACTACCACCATCGCTCCAGGTGAATTTCTGGGCACTAGAGGGCACCGCCTACACAAAGTTATTATTCCAGAGTAATCAATAAATATATGAAACAGCGAAAGAACCTAGTACACACTAAAATCCCACAAACACCAGAAGGAAGGCTAAGTGAAACTGAAATCACCAATCTTCCTGATGAATATTTCAAAATAAAAATCATAAACATGCTCATGGAGCTACAGAAAAGCATTCAAGACCTCAGGAAGTACTTCAAGAAAAAGATACAAACTTTGAAAAACACAGTATCCAAAATGAAACATACAGTATCCAAAATGAAACATACAATGGAGGGATTTGAAAGCAGATTAGATGAGGTAGAGGAAACAGTAAATGAAATAGAAATTAGAGAACAGGGATACAAAGAAAGTGAGGCACAGAGAGAAAAAAGGATCTCTAGGAATGAAAGGGTATTAAGAGAACTGTATGACCAATCCAAACGGAACAATATTCACATATAGGGGTATCAGAAGAAGAAATAGAAGAGGGGATAGAAAGTCTCTCTGCAGAAATAATTGCTGAAAAACTTCCCCAGTATGGGAAAGGAAATAGTCTCTTAGGCCATGGAAGTGCACAGATCTCCCAACACAAGGGACCCAAGGAACACAACACCAAGACATATAATAATTAAAATGGCAAAGATCAATGACAAGGACAGAGTATTAAAAGCAGCCAGACAGAGAAAAAAGATCACATACAAATGAAAACCATCAGGCTATCATCAGACTTCTCAGCAGAAGCTAGCCAGAGGCAAGTGGTACAATATATTTAATGCAATGAAACAGAAGGGCCTCAAACCAAGAATACTCTACTCAGTAAGATTATCATTTAAATTTGAAGGAGGAAATTAAACAATTTGCAGATAAGCAAAAGTTGAGGGAATTTATCTCCCACAAACCATCTCTACAGTGTATCTGAGGAACTGCTATAGATGGAAGTGCCCCTAAGGATAAATAGCTGTCACCAGAGAAAATAAAACCACAGTAAATGAAGTAGATCAACTAATTACTAAGCACATGTAAAATTAAATCAACTACCCACAAAGTCAGTCAAGGCATACACAAAGAGCAGAGAATATAACACCTAATATATAAAGAGTGGAGGAGGAAGAAAAAGAATGGAGGAAAAAAAAAGAACCTTTAGACCGTGTTTGAAACTAAGTTAAGTTAGACTGTTAGATGATAAAGAGGCTACCCTTAAACCTTAGATAACCACAAAACTAAAGCCTGCAATGGTAGTAAGTACATATCTATCAATAATCACCCTAAATGTAAATGGACTGAATGCAATTCCATTTACAACTGCATCAAAAAGAATAAAATACTTAGGAATAAACCTAACCAAGGACATGGACGACCTATACCCTGAAAACAACAAGACACTCATAAGAGAAATTAAAGAAGACACCAATAAATGGAAATACATCCCATGCTCAAGGATAGGAATAATTAATATTGTCAAAATGGCCATCTTGCCTAATGCAATCTATAGATTCAATGCAAGCCCTATCAAAATACCAAGAGCATTCTTCAAACAACTAGAATAAATAGTTCTAAAATTCATATGGAACCACAAAAGACCCCAAATACCCAAAGCAATCCTGAGAAGGAAGAACAAAGCTGAGGGGATTATGCTTCCCGACTTCAATTTCTATTACAAAGCCACAGCAATCAAAACAATTTGGTACTGGCACAAGAACAGACTCATAGATCAATGGAACAGAATAGAGAGCCCAGATATTAACCCAAGCATATATCAATTAATATATGATAAAGGAGCCATGGATATACAATGGGGAAATGACAGCCTCTTCAACAACTGGTGATGGCAAAACTGAAACTGGATTATTGTCTAACTCCACACACAAAAGTAAACTCGAATGGATCAAAGACCTGAAGGTAAGTCATGAAACCATAAAACTCTTAGAAGAAAAGACAGGCAAAACTCTCTTGAATATAAACAAGAGCAACTTTTTCCTGAATGCATCTCCTCGGGCAAGGGAAACAAAAGCAAAAATGAACAAATGGGACTACATCAAACTAAAAAGCTTCTGTACAGCAAAGGATACCATCAGTAGAACAAAAAGGCATCTTACAGTATGGGAGAACATATCTGTAAAAGACGTATCTGACAAGGGGTTAACATCCAAAATACATAAAGAACTCACATGCCTCAACACCCAAAAAGCGAATAACCCTATTTTAAAAATGGGTGGAGAATATGAACAGACACTTCTCCACAGAAGAAATTCAGGTGGCCAACAGGCACATGAAAACCTGCTCCACATCGCTAATTATCAGGAAAATGCAAAATAAAGCCACAAGGAGATATCACCTTATGCCAGTTAGGATGGCCAACATTGAAAAGACAAGAAACAACAAATGAACAAATACTGGTGAGGATGCAGAGAAAGGGGAACCCTCCTACACTGTTGTTAGGAATGTAAATTAGTTCAACCATTCTAGAAAGCACTATGGAGGTTCTTCAAAAAACTAAAAATAGAAATGCCATTTGACCCAGAAATTGCACTCCTAGGAATTTACTCAAAGAAAACAAGATCCCAGATTCAAAAAGACATATGCACCCCTATGTTTACTGCAGCACTATTTACAACACCCAAGATAATGGAAGCAACCTAAGTGTCCAACAGTAGATGAATGGATAAAGAATATGTGGTACATATACACAATGGAATATTATTCAGCCATAGAAAATAAATCCTACTATTTGCAACAGCATGGATGGAGCTAGAGGTTATCATGCTCAGTCAAATGAGCCAGGCGGAGAAAGACCAGTACCAAATGATTTCATTCATTAGGGGAGTATAACAACAAAATAAAACTGAAGGAACAAAATAGCAGCAGACTCACAGACTCCAAGAACAGACTACTGGTTACCAAAGGGAGGGGTGGGGGAGGGCAGGTAGGGAGGGAGGGAGAAGGGGATTGAGGAGCATTATGATTGGCACACATGGTGTAGGGGGTGTCATGGGGAAGACAGTGTAGCACAGAGAAAACAAGTAATGACTCTGTGGCATCTTACTATGCTAATAGACAGTGACTGTGGTGGGGTCTGGGGGTGGGGAATCTATAATATGGATGAATGCAGTGACCACAATATTGCTCATGTGAAACCCTCATAAGATTGTATATTGATATCTTAATTTAAAAAAAGTCATGCTCTCTTGATACAGATAACTTCTAACTAGTATTTGAAGGAGTGAAGACAGAAGGCTAAGGCCAGACCTTCCTCTTGACTCAGAGCAGAAGAATGCCCTAATTAGAGCAAGAAAAACTGCTTCTGATGACTCAGTATATAGCGACCTTCTCTTTAAATTGGTTATAAACCTAGTCTCTTGCTTGGATGTAGCAAAAATAATGTGTATTTTGTTGCAAAGGCAGACATTACAAGGAGCTACTAAAGAGTTATTAAGGAGTCCTCAAAGATTAAAGATGGTGGCATGAGATGTGAGACAAAGGCTTCCTCCTAAAACTGCATATAATATGAAAACATAACTGATACAACTACTCCTGAAAGAGCAACAGGAAAGACTGCGCCAAACTGCATACAACTGAAGACAAGAGCAGACCTCACAGAA
Source organism: Smutsia gigantea (assembly GCA_032199065.1). Classification (NCBI taxonomy): domain Eukaryota; kingdom Metazoa; phylum Chordata; class Mammalia; order Pholidota; family Manidae; genus Smutsia; species Smutsia gigantea. The sequence goes on along the minus strand of JAVSCE010010201.1, from coordinate 20,408 downwards.
CAGGGTAACGCACTAAAGCTGCGGCCCGGTGGGACCCAATCCCTTCCCCGACCCCAGCTCACTGGCAGGAGAAGGAGAAATGGAGCAGGGAGAGAGTGGACACCTGGGACTGCTGAATACCTAACTCCAGAGATCTGCTCTGGGACCACAAACCTACATTTTATGGTGCTTGCATGATACTCATGTAATTAGGGCGTTGGAAAGCTAAGACAGGCAGAATTCCTTGAGAGACTGAGATTCCAGATGCTTGTGGAAACCAGGGATCCATATCCAGCTGCTCTGGGTCAAAAGAAAGGTGGGCAGTCTGAGAGACGTCCTAACAAGGAAGCTCTTAGCGAGAGGGCTGCTAAAAGAGCAAGCATTGCACAGACCTTATTGCTCAGGAGAAAGGACAGGTAGTCAAAATTGTCCGGGTACAAGCTGCCCAGCAGGTTGGGAGCTTTCACGATCTTCAGGTACTCCAGCTCCCTGGCTGCCTACACAGCTCCAGGAACCCCCTCCGTGATAGGCAGCCTACTGCACCTTTCTCCTGGTCAACCCCACCTGGCTCGCAAACCGGCAAACCCTACCCCAGCGTTACACCAGCCAGAGGGAAGATCTGTCTACAGCAACTACAAACACAAACGATAGAGGCTTATACCTGTGTTCTCAGCCCACTGGTTCTGGCAGTGGAGACAGGCATAGCAGCCGGGAAGAAGGAAACCGCTCTTTTCTCCCCCCAGGCACCAATACCACTCCACAACATTGCTTCAGGGGCTGAGCAGCTCCAGAGAATAGAGCTTCTGGGCACTAGAGGGCGCCACACACAAATATGAAACATCAAAGGAAACTGTTTCAGAGTAAAATTATTAATACAACTCCTGAGAAAGATTTAAATGATATTGACCTAATGACTCTCCCTGAAAGGGAGTTCAAAATAAAAATTATTAACAGGCTCATGGAGGTACGGAAAGATATTCAAGAACTCAGAAATGAACTCCGGTCGGAGATCCAATCGTTGAAGAACACAATGGAGGGTATTAAAAGTAGATTGGATATGGTGGAGCAGACGATAAATGAAATAGAAACTAGAGAAGAGGAATACAAAGAAGCTGAGACACAGAGAGAAAAAAGGATCTCTAAGAATGAAAGAATATTGAGAGAACTCTGTGACCACCCAACCGGAACAATATTCGCATTATAGGGGTACCAGAAGAAGAAGTGAGAGAAAAAGGGATAGAAAGTGTCTTTGAGGAGGTAATTGCTGAGAACTTCACCAATCTGGAGAAGGAAATAGTCTCTCAGGCCATGGAGGTGCACAGATCTCCCAACACAAGGGACCCAAGGAAGACAACACTAAGACATATACTAATTAAAAATGGCAAAGATCAAGGATAAAGACAGAATATTAAAAGCAGCCAGGGAGAGAAATAAGATCACATACAGGAAAGCCCATCAGGCTATCATCAGACTGCTCAACAGAAACCTTACAGGCCAGAAGGGAGTGGCATGGTGTATTTAATGCAATGAAGCAGAAAGGCCTTGAACCAAGATTACTTTACCTGGCAAGATTATCATTTAAATTTGAAGGAGGAATTAAACAATTCACAGATAAGCAAAACCTTAGAGAATTTACCTCCCACAAACCATCTCTACAATGTATTTTGGAGGGACTGCTATAGATGGAAGTGTTCCTATGGTTCAATAGCTGTCACCAGAGGTAATAAAACCACAGTAAAGAAAGTAGAACAGCTAATTACTAAGGAAATGCAAAATTAAATTAACTATCCCCATAGTCAATCAAGGGATAGACAAAAAGTACAGAATATGATACCTAATATATAAAGAATGGAGGAGGAAGAAAAAGGAGGAGAAAAAAAAGACCCTTTAGATTGTGATTGTAAATAGCATATTAAGTGAGTTAAATTAGACTCTTAAGAGAGTAAGGAAGTTAACCTTGAACCTTTGGTAACCAAGAATCTAAAGCCTGCAATGACAATAAGTACATACTTATCAATAATCACCCTAAATGTAAATTGTCAGAATGCACCAATCAAAAGACATGGAATCACTGAATGGATAAAAAAACAAGACCCATCTATACGCTACCTACAAGAGACTCACTTTAAACCCAAAGACATACACAGACTAAAGTGAAGGGATGGAAAAAGACATTTCATGCAATTAATGGGGAGAAAAAAGCATGTGTTGCAGTACTTGTATCAGACAAAATAGACTTCAAAACAAAGAAAGTTACAAGAGACAAAGAAGGTCATTACATAATGATAAAAGACTCAATCCAACAAGAAGATATAACCATTATAAATACTTATGCGTCCAACACAGGAGTACCTACATATGTGAAACAAACACTAACAGAATTAAAAGGGAAAATAGAATGCAATGCATTCATTCTAGTAGACTTCAACACACCACTCACTCTGAAGGACAGATCAGCCACAGAAAATAAGTAAGGAGACAGAGGCACTGAACAACACATTAGAACAGATGAACCTAACAGACATCTACAGAACTCTACACCCAAAAGCAGCAGAATACACATTCTTCTCAAGTGAACATGGAACATTTTCAAGAATAGATCATATACTAGGCCACAAAAAGAGCCTTGGTAAAGTCAAAAAGAATGGATTTGTACCATTCAGATTCTCAGATCACAAAAAAGTATGAAACTAGAAATAAATTACACAAAGAAAATGAAAAAGCCCACAAACACATGGAGGCTTCACAACATGCTCCTAAATAACCAATGGATCAATGACCAAATAAAAACAGAGATCAAGCAATATATGGAGACAAATGACAACAGTATTTCAACACCACAAAATCTGTGGGATGCAGCACAGGCTGCACTAAGAGGAAAGTATATTGCAATACAGGCCCACCTCAGGAAATAAGAACAATACCATATGACCAGTCTAAATTCACAATTAACGAAACTAGAAAAAGAAGAACAAATGAGACCCAAAGTCAGTAGAAAGACGGACATAATAAAGATTAGAGCAGAAATAAATAAAATTGAGAAGAATAAAACAAAAGAAAGGATCAGTGAAAGCAAGAGCTGGTTCTTCGAGAAAATAAACAAAATAGATAAATCCCTAACCAGGTTTATCAAGAAAAAAAGAGTCTACTCACATAAACAGAATCAGAAATGAGAAAGGAAAAATCACTACGGACAGCACAGAAATACAAAGAATTATTAGAGAATACTATGAAAAATATATGCTAATAAACTGGATAACCTAGAAGAAATGGACAACTTTCTAGAAAAATACAACTTTCCAAGGCTGACCCAGAAAGAAACAGAAAATCTCAACAGACCAATTACCAGCAACGAAATTGAACTGATAATCAAAAACCTACCTAAGAACAAAACTCCTGAACGAGATGGCTTCACCGCTGAATTTTATCAAACATTTAGTGAAGACCTAATGTCCATCCTCCTTAAAGTTTTCCAAAGAGTAGAAGAGGGAATACTTCCAAACTCATTCTATGAGGCCAGCATCACTTTAATACCAAAACCAGACAAAGACACCACAAAAAAAGAAAATTACAGATCAATATCCCTGATGAATATAGATGCAAAAATACTCAACAAAATATTAGCAAACTGAATTAAAAATACATCAAAAGGATCATCCATCATCCTACAAGATTTATCCAGGGATGCAAGGATGGTACAATATTTGAAAATCCATCAACATCATCCATCCCATCAACAAAAAGAAAGACAAAAACCACATGATCCTCTCCATAGATGCTGAAAAAGCATTTGACAAAATTCAACATCCATTCATAATAAAAACTCTCAATAAAATGGGTATAGAGGGAAAGTACCTCAACATAATAAAGGCCATATATGAGAAACCCACAGCGAACATTATACTTAACAGCAAGAAGCTGAAAGCTTTTCCTTTAAGACAAGAAACAAGACAAGGATGGGCACTCTCCCCACTTCTATTCCACATACTAATGGAGGTCCCAGCCATGGCAATCAGACAACACAAAGAAATAAAAGGCATCCAGATTGGCAAGGAAGAAGTTAAACTCTCCGGTTTGCAGATGACATGATACTGTACATAAAAAACCCTAAAGAATCCATTCCAAAACTACTAGATCTAGTATCAGAATTCAGCAAAGTTCGGCATACAAAATCAATATGCAGAAATCTGTGGCATTCCTATACACTAACAATGAACTAGCAGAGAGAGAAATCAGGAAAACAATTCCATTCACAGTTGCATCAAAAAGAATAAAATACCTAGGAATAAACCTAACCAAGGAAGTGAAAGACCTATACTCTGAAAACTATAAGACGCTCATGAGAGAAATTAAAGATGATACCAATAAATGGAAACACATCCTGGGCTCATGGATAGAAAGAATTAATATTTCAAAATGGCCATCCTGCCTAAAGCAATCTACAGATTTAATGCAATTTCTATCAAAAGACCAACAGCATTCTTTAATGAACTAGAGGAAATTGTTCTAAAATTCATATGGAACCACAAAAGACCCCAAATAGCCAAAGCAATCCTGAGAAGGAATAATAAAGCTGGGGGATTATGCTCCCCAACTTCAAGCTGTACTACAAAGCCACAGTAATCAAGATAATTTGGTACTGGCACAAGAACAGACCCATAGACTAATGGAACAGACTAGAGAGCCCTGATATATGGTCAATTAATATATGATAAAGGAGCCATGGACATACAATGGGGAAATGATAGCCTCTTCAACAGCTTGTGTTGGCAAAACTGGGCAGCTACATGCAAGAAAATGAAACTGGATTCTTGTTTAACCCCATACACAAAAGTAAACTCAAAATGGATCAAGGACCTGAATGTAAGTCATGAAACCATAAAACTCTTAGAAGACAACATAGACAAAAATCTCCTGAATATAAGCATGAGCAACTTCTTCCTGAACACATCTCCTCGAGCAAGGGAAACAAAAGCAAAAATGAACTCATGGGACTACATCAAACTAAAAAGTTTCTGTATGGCAAAGGACACCATCAACAGAACAAAAAGACATCCTACAGTATGGGAGAATATATTTGTAAATGACATAACCAACAAGGGGTTAACATCCAAAATATATAAGAAACTTACATGCCTCAACACCCAAAAAGCAAATAAGCCAATTAAAAAATGGGCAGAGGATATACACATGAAAAGATGCTCCACATTACTCATCATCAGAGAAATGCAAATTAAAACCACAATGAGCTATCACCTCACACCAGTAAGGATGGCCAGCATCCAAAAGACTAAGAACAATAAATGCTGGCGAGGATGCAGAGAAAGGGGAACCCTCCTACACTGCTGGTGGGAATGTAGGTCAGTTCAGCCATTGTGGAAAGCAGTGTGGACATTCCTCAAAAAACTCAAAATAGAAATACCATTTGACTCTGGAATCTCACTCCTTGGAATTTACCCAAAGAATACAACTTGTCAGATTCAAAAAGACACATGCACCCCTATGTTTATTGCAGCACTTTTTACAATAGCCAAGATATGGAAGCAACCTAAGTGTCCATCAGTAGGTGAACGGATAAAGAAGATGTGGTACATATACACAATGGAATACTATTCAGCAATAAGAAAGAAACAAATTCTACCATTTGCAACAACATGGATGGTGCTGGAGGGTATTATGCTCAGTGAAATAAGCGAGGTGGAGAAAGACAAGTGCCAAATGATTTCCCTCATTTGTGGAGTATAACAACAAAGCAAAACTGAAGGAACAAAATAGCAGCAGACACGGAGACTCCAAGAAGGAACTAGTGGTTACCAAAGGGGAGGGGTATGGGAGGGTGGGTGGGGAGGGTGGGAGACAGGGATTGTGGGGTATTATGTTTAGTACACATGGTGTGGGGGGTCACCAGGAAAACCGTGCAGCACAGAGAAGGCAAATCGTGAATCTGTGGCATATTACTACACTGAAGGATAATGACTGCATTGGGGTATGGGTAGGGACTTGATAATATGGGTGTATGTAGTAACCACATTATTTTTTCATGTGAAATCTTCATAAGAGTGTATATCAATAATACCTTAATAAAAACTTTTTTTTAATTTATAATTTAAAAAAAAAGAAAGAGTCCTCACAGAACTTCTGGCACAGACTGGAAAGTAAAAAATAATAAAATGCACAACAATGAAGAAAAATTATAGTTTTAAGGACACTAAGATACTTTAAATGGGAAGAATATGGAATCAGCAAGTGAAGAAGAATAATTTCTTTTCAAGAATTTCAAATCATATTCATTTTAGAGAGATGTGAAAAAGTACATTTGAAGAAAATTATGAGTTATCCTAAATCCATAAAAAAGTAATATGGCTTAGATACCTACAAAAACTGGTAAGGCCTAAAAAAGAAAAAATTTTGATCAGGCCCACCTCTCCAACCTCATTTTTCTGCCACTCTCCTAACTTACTTTGCTGCAGTTATATGCAACTTCAATCCTAGGATACACCAAGCTCTTTGAATCAAGACCTGTACACCCACTTTCTTTCTGCCTGGATCCCTTCCCATGATCTTCCCTCCCTTTCAGATCTCCACCTAAGTGTCACCTCCTCACAGGGGCCTTCCCTGACAGCCTTAAGTCACACTCCCCAGTCGTTCTCTATAAAAGCACACTGTGCAGTCATCAGAGCCTTTAATTACTTTACTCATTTACTGTTTCCCCCAGGCTCTTATATTTGCCTTGTATCTCCAGAATCAATAAGCCAATACTTTAGGCATGGAGGAAATGTGTCAGCATTACATGTTAAAAGAATATTAAATGAATAAAGATATTTTTAAAACACTAAAATTATGTATTGCATAACAAAAAGCAATATATGTTCAATACCATATAGTGAGGCAGCAAAGAACACTGCCTAAGTGAACAGACTCTGGAGACAAAATGTCTGGGTTTGATCTAGGTTCCCCTTCTTGGCTGTTACCTAAGACAATTTACTTAAGTTCTCTCTGCTTTGGTTTTCTCACCTGTAAAGTAAAGCCTGAAATAATACCTAACTCTGAGCTAATAACAAGCTTGAGCTGTTGCCATGGTCCATATTTACCAAAGAAATATAGCCCTGGGGAATGGAGGAGGAAAAAAAGGAAGTAGTATGGTAAAATATCATATTGAATATATACTTTTGTTAGTCTGAGAAGGCAATCATTATGTAATATGCTAAGCTGCCCAAAGGAACTAATCTAAAATGCTATAATTTCCTTTGGACATTTTAAAAGAACACAAAAAACAGGTTTCACATTTTTATCCAGGTACTGAAGGATCTTAACAATCCACCCTAACCTACTTCAAATAGGACAACTTCCCTATATTTTCATTTATGAAAATAGCTTACCTTACCCACTTCTCCTCACTCTGTTCCCTTTGCCTAAAACATACTCTTGATTCTAATTGCTGAAACTCTATTCAGCCTTTAAAGTACACTATGAAATGTTAGCTCCTTACTGAAACGTTTTCAGATCCAAAATACTAAAACATTCCCACTGAAATATTCCCTCTAAATTCTTATGCTGTTTTGCTGGCAACTTTTCTATTGACTATAATGATTTCAAGTACACATTATCTTAAAACCACTTTAGATTGTATGCTCCTGAAAAGTACAGACATGTTTTGTCAAAGAATGTTCTATCTATAGAAATGTACTCTTATGACACTAAAACTTGATACATTTTACATCATGATCTAGTAAACATACACACACAGATGACTATACCTGTGTCACAAAACAATACTAACTCCCAACCATATTTTCTATTGTATTCTATTTCTTTTTGAAATAATGAAGCTGATCCACCAAACTGACTTAATGACCCACTAATTGTTCAACCTGGAATGTGAAAAAGCATTAGTCTTTAGGATTTAGCCCAGTGCTTTTCAGTACTCTAATGTGCTGAATACATCAACTTCACTCTCCAATTATTCCTTTTATTTGGCCTTAGCAATGATACTTATCATCCTCTAAAGCCAAGATTAAAGAGATTTTACAAAAGTAAGCACTGTTCAGAAAGGAAACCCAATGTTGGTTACTATTATGAGTAATGGTTTCTTCAGCTATTAGGCTTATCTGATATTTGCTTACGTGACAGCCTGGGGGCGAACCACAACTCCACCAGTACAGCGACTGGGTCTTCTGGGGGAATCTGTAGCCATAGCTTCATTCACAAAACCTGTTTCCAGAACAAAAAAATAGAAAAAAACAGATCATTGTTTTTGGGGATGGGGGGAGATTTATGGTCACTTGCTAGAAATCCACTGTCAAAAATGTCTGAAATGTAGGAAACTTTCCAAGCAATCTACTGCAAGAGAAAAGGGGTATGAGAGGTAAGGAAGATGTAGATTAAAATTTTTCAAATTATGATGAGATTTTTTTTTTGTTTGGACCAAGAATCGCACACTATTTAAGATTCTTGCAAGACTCTCTAAATCCACTGTCAACACAAACTAAAAAGGAAAGAGACCCAGACCATGGATCATTTTACCAAACAGGATACCTTTGTAAGCCAAAATAAAGTAATTTACTGAAATCTTATGTTGAGACGGTGAAAATACACATGGTACAATATTTCAAGACAAAATGGAACAGTGAGGTAATACCTTCCAACTAAGACTGCTGAGAATCTATGAGTAAGACTACATATTTTAACTATAAATGGTGGTGGATGTCAATTAGACTTATGGTGGTGATCACTTCACAATATACACAAATATGAATCATTATGTTGTACACCTGTATACCTGTAACTAATATGCCAATTACATACCTAAAAAAGTATATCTACAAAAAAAATTATGACACTGCATGGTCATATTATAACAAGATTTTTAAATCATGTTTGTTAACCCGCCCTCTGCCCGGCTATTGTAACCTAATCACCAGAGTCTAAATAAATAATAAAAACTTATATGACATTAAAAGCCCCTTATTCTTTACTGTCACATCACTGACTCCTGATCCTTGAATGTCTAATGAGCATCGGAATCACTCAAGAGGTTTTAAGAGCATGGCGTGTATGTACTTGGTTAAGGTTAAAAGAGGACCGGCAGCATATTAAAGTCCTCTTCAGGGCTCAGGAAAAGTCCACTGCCTGGGACTAATCTTGAAAGCCCCTACAACCATCATGTCTAAGTAAAGGGCATTCTGTCACCTTACCTGAAAACTCCCAAACTGATGAGCCCCATCTGCTAAAACAAATCACCCTTTGCCTCACTGGCCCAGGTACTCCTCCCTCAGTGGATACCTGACACTCCAGCACCTCAACCCTCTAATTCCCATTCCACCCTTTATTTCCCGAAACACAGCCTCCCGAGAACTGTACTTTAAGGGCCCTGTCTCTAGAGGAACACCCTCGCTAGCCCCTCAGGCCTCACTCACCCTAAAGACACGAGCAAAGCGCTACCCACTTAACCTCCAACGCGGGGCCACGGCTGTCCCCGCCCGCCTTCTGGCCCCTTGCCCTTCCTCCCCTCCCCCTCCATCTCGACAGCTCTTCCTCGTCGAATCTCTGCCTGCCAAGCCCTCTCCCCTCATGCTGCTCGCCCCTCGTCTTCTGCAAGCCTCCCCAAAGCCACAGCCCCACCAGCCCTCTCACCGGCCACCCCGCCGGTAAACGCTGTTCTCCAGCTCAGGGCTCAGTGTTTGGAGTCTCCCCGCGTGATTGACGGCTACCACTTCCTACCACGCCTCAGCGGAACTACCTTTCTAGCCAATCCCAGCAGCAAACTGTCTGCGACCGGGTACCGCCCTTGGAGGTCAGCTTCACCATCCAGCAAAGAGAAAAGAGGCGGACCAGCCTCCTGAATTTATCCAATCCGCTGGGGCTCAAGGGAAAACAAACAGTATGCAAGTTTGAGTGAAGCCGGGGTGTCAGGTTCGGTTGCGAACCCAGGCAGGTAGAAAGGAGTTATGACCATGTCTATTTTCCTTTCCAGACTGCACGCTCGTGGCTCTGTCAAACAACATCATGGCCCAGATTCCTGGGCCCCAACCTGAGCTTCCCGGGCAGCGCGTCAGAGGACAAGGGGACGGGTTTGTTTACATCGAATTATCGCGACAGCTGGTTCGAAGCTCAAAGCACGTGGACATGGCAGCTGTCAATCACCTTTACCTGACCACTTATCCGTCCAGAACCATCCTTCTGCCCCGCCTTTTTCGATGTGTTTACCTTCCGGGAGCCTAGGCGGGTTTTCGCGGGTGGGCAGTCCTGGAGCCGAGTCGGTGTTTGATCTGAGTGAGGGGCCCTGCTGCGAATCTTGTCTGTTTGAGCTAGGTGTTTGGACCACGCCTTCCTTACCTGTTTCCATCTCCTGGGTGGAAGAGCTCAAGACGTCATCGGTGTCATTCAGTTACATTTCTATTATAATAACGATAACATTTATTGATATTTTGAACGAACGCTCAATGCAATCGTGAAGCACTGAATAAGTATTATCATATTTAATTCGACAATCCCTCAGTCCCATGAGATATGGTTTATTACTAGACATGGGATTTGTAACAAATTGGCTGATACGGCAGTAAAAATTTTTTTTAAGATTTCAGCACAGTGGAGGAGTTCGGGAAAAGTTTAGTAAAACTACTCACCGGACATATGCAGTTCATTAGCTGGAGGGGAGAGAGAGAGCCAAGAAACCACCCATTTGCTCCTGATACTCAATCATTGCCAATAAATAGAACACTCAGAACGCTACTTATCAGGCTGATGTTTGAACGTTGACTAATAAGATTCTGAACAATTATCTTCTTCCACTAAACAAATCCCCAGAACTTTTCGGCTTTTAAGATGTGCTTCCTACACTAAACTCACTAAAAAAGGAATCTTTCCAAATTTCTGAATTCCTTTTGCTCTTATTGCTATCACTGGCTTACTTGCTTGTTGTCTTTGAAATGTTTTTTGCATATTTCTCTTGTGCATATCTCTTTTTCACCAACTAGAAAGTTAAATCCTCCTTTGCATTAGTAGACTAAGGCTTTCACATTGCTGAACCCTCCTTAATACCTGAACACAACAGCTATTTCAAAATTCAGACTTATTTGAAAAATAATTACTATTCTCATGCTATCCGGGGCCCAGAACAGATACAAAGCAGAAATCCACATGAGACAAATAACTAATAATTATAATATGGGATAACCAGCATTAGCATAAGTTTTTTCAGTTTAAATAGCTGTTTTCTATGCATTGTTAAACTCCTTAGCTCTGATTATTCCTCTACAAGTTATGACAGGGCAGGTGGGACAAAAAATTATAAAGAATATTCTTGTACACAAGTTCACTCATTTATTCATTCAACAAACATATGAATACCTATCGAGTGTCAGGTGTATTCTAGGCTCTGGAAATACAGCAATACACAAATTAACCAATGTGCTTGTCCTCAGCCAGGGAATTTACATTATGGTGGGAAGACAAAAATGAACAGAGAAATTCAAGTATAAAATACTGTGAGGAAAAAAAAACAGATAAATACAGGTGGGAAAAGGTTTATTTTACGTAATGTGGTTAGAGAAGGCCTCTCAGGACATGACATTTGAATGAAGACCTCAATGAACTATGTTAAGAAAGCTGCTCTGAGGGAAAAGCACTCCAGACAAAAGAAACAACATGTACAAAGGCCTTAAGAAGGGAATAAGTTTTGAGGAAGAACAAGAAAAACAGTGTGGTTTAAGCAACGTGAACTAAGTAGAAAGTGGTAACTAGTTAGGAGAGGTAAGAAGCGGCCAGATGGAGTATGGTTTGTATAGAATTATAAGGAGTTTCAGGTTTATTCTAGGGTGGGAATCTATTGGAGGACTTTTAGCTGGGGAGTTCCATGATAATACTTACATTTCTAAAAGATCATTCTAACTACTCTACAGAGGAAAATAATGTTGTCAGAGAGAGGATGAAAGTGGAAGCCGTGGGTCAAGTAGGGAGACTGTTTCTGTAGAGCAGGTGGGAGAGGTACTCTAGAACTGAGTCTAGAAGTGAAGCAGTAGAGGGGAAAAATACTCAATTTCAGAATATCTTAAAGAGAGAATTGAAAGAACTTGGTGATGGGTTGGGTATGTGATGAAAGGAAAAGAATCAAGGATGATGCTTACATACTGGGCCTGAGCAACTGAATGATGACGTTTACAGATAGGATGAACACTGGTGAAGCTGTTCACTTTTTGAGAGTGAGGGGGTGGTAAATGTCTGGCCCTTAGTTTCATCCTTTGAAATTGTAGGAAGACTAGTATGAGCTTCATAGGATTATTATGAGGAGTAAATGAATTTAAAGGTCTTAAGAACCAGTTAAAATTTCTCCAAATTAATTAATTCTAATTACTAATAAATGTACTTGTTCTAATACTCCATTTTTTCTCCACAGAGATGGTGTAAGATTCATGAGCCTTTAAGTGAGAGAAACTAAAATTTGTGGTGATCATCTTTTGAATGGCAGTAACTTGTGGGTGCTTAGTATGTATTGTATTGTTAGCTTGTGAGTCATTTCAAAGCACTGGAACGTGGGGAAACTGCAACAATCTGTCTTGTGGGTGAGCAATTCCATCTAGGAAACTCATTTTCAGTGTGAAAGAGTGACTTCCAACCAGAGTTCTGTGTTCTTCCAGTTGCTGAGATGGTCCATTATAATAAATCACTAATGACTAAAACTGCCTCTCGTATGGTCTTGTAGATTTAAAAAAAAATCCCCAGAGAATTGTCAGGGAGCTTTCAATATGCAAACAACATTTCAAGATCAGTTCATATTTTATTATGTATTTTTGTTTTGGTAGGATTGAGTTTCTTTTTTTAGGCTCAGGTAAGCCATTGTCTCATCCTGGCCACAAATACACCTGGATAATAATCACATGATTTAAGCAGTGGTGAAATAATTTTATTTCACATAGAACAATAGTGAACACTAATATTTTAATTTTCAGTTAAGTAAAAGGGAAAACTGATTAAAAAAATAACCATCATCAAGGGTAGGTTCATCAATTGTGTGAAAATTCATAAAGGGGAACCTCACTGACACAGAGTTGAGAGGCCTACAGGCAGAGCTCTCCTGCCCACCACTCCTCATCAACAAGGAAGACAGACACCTTACAAGGCCTATTATTTTGGCTACTTTACCACCCAGTCGGACAAGAGAAGAGCTTCTGCCTGCCCAGCAATAGCCCAGCCAATAAGAGACTGTCACAACTCAGTCAATGAGCAGTCATAACATGAAACTCCCAGTTTCCTCCAATGGATTTGTTGCTTGGAACAGTCCCTCCAACTGTCCCCCTTTCTTCTAGAAAACAGCACTCATCACTGTTCTCCAGACATGCCCGATTTTGCCATAGCTTGCTTGTCTTGAATTGCAATTCTATGCTTTTCCCAAGCAAACCCATTTTCACTGGAAAAATAACTGACAGTTTTATTTTTGGGTTAACAATTATATCCGTTTGGGTTATTGATAATATTAAACAAAATTCAATTAAGGAAATTTGAAGACTGAGTTGGCTTTATTAAGTAATAGTGAGACAGGGACCATGGGCTTAGACAGAATAGGGTGAGGGTCTCTGGAAAAAGCAAGGCAGGATATTTGCAGTCAGAGCAATATAACTACATGCAAGGAAACCCCCTACCAAAACTCTGTGTTAAACATTAAGCTCTAGGGTCATTCTTCAGTGAGATCAGTTAATATTCCCCAGATAAAGAAGAGTAGCACATGTTTTTATTATGCTAATCATTTGTAATCATGTGTAAGACTCACTTTAGCACGCTAAAAGGCCCAGGCCTATGTGCTGTCTTTCCTCCTTCAGATCTGATGGGGTAGTTTTGCAAACTGGGCAACTCATTTAGCATGCAGACCCAGCTGTAAACAGCATAGTAAAAGGCAGGAAGGATTCCACCTTAAAGATAAAATTGCATCTTAACACCCAGGAAGTTTAAGAAGTAAGATTCTTAACTTACTCTTTACTCTTTAGCAAACAGATAATACCTCACTCCACCTTGGAGCCTTTTGATATGCTCCTAGACAAGACGCCAGTATCCCAGGGAGAAATCAGAGCAGTAAATTTCTTGTGTTGTTAATTTTTAATATTCAGGGACCACTTAACAAGTCCATACCCCTAAGCCTTTTATCCAGTTCCCCAAAATCCTCAACTGCCTATAAGACCCCTGGACAACGCACCACTGCGGGCTCTCTTGTCCCCTCCTGGCTCACGCCAGGACCTCTGTCTGTCTTCTCACTGTATCTCTCAATAAAAGTCTCCCTGGTTCTCCTACCTTGACTGTTTGCTAAATTCATTCTTCAACTCCGCAAACAAGAATCCCAGCATCAATAGCAGGTTCTGAAGGGCTACAGAAAGAAAGGGTTTTAAAGGCAGGCCAAGGAAGTCATAAACAGGAAAAAGGATTATTTCAGGTGAGATCACCTACATTTGGAAACAAAAGGGTCTTATTAGGTGGATTATCTCATCTTCCTATGGGAGATGGAGAGGGTTTGTGTGACATTATCTTATCAATGCTGACTGGAAAATTCCTGACTGACTACATTTCTTAGGGAGGTTGAAATTAAATTAGGATTAAGCTATGTTTTGGTGACTCGGTCTAGACAAAGTGACCCCATGTTGGGCTTATGTCTGTCTTTTTTGGGGTTTTGTGTGTTTTTTATTTTTCCTTCATTGGTATATGATATTTTTTAATCACTTTTTTATATTGAATACATACAACAAAATGCACATACCTTTGAACAGCTTAATGAATTTTAACATGTGTAATACTCATGTAACCACTGCCCAGATCAGGATACCAAACTTTCTAATTTTTTCCCATCATCTGTTTGACCCATACCTCCACTCCATTCCCTGTATCTTTCTTTTTAACAATAGCAAGCAACAATATGCATGTGTAAGGGCAGAGTATATATGGGAAATCTGTACCTTCTACTCAATTTTGCTGTGAACCTAAAACTGCTCTAAAAAAAAAAGTCCATTTTAGAACATCACATTTCTCTAAAATCCACCGATTGTGAGGTAAAAATACACTAATTACTCACTCGATAGGCTTTCTTTGGTGCATTCATTAGGCTGAAACTTTTGAACACCTTTTGTAGTAAGCTCCAAAAAAGCAGAATTCCAAACTTTGCAGAATAATGAAACCAACACAGTCCAAGGTCAAATCACCACATATCTATTTAATTACAATAGTGATTGCCATTTGTCCTAAATATTACTGGATAATGGTGGTTTCTAAAACAGCATTTTCCCACCTATCTATTCAAAATTTTAAGTCTTTGTTTATTATGTTGGGTCCCTTCAACCTAACCCACAGCTCTCTTTAGTCCCCTGTGCTCATTCTCTTCAGTCTATTGTGTTGATTCTCAGGCCCCACAAACTTTCTGAAGACATGGTGATTATTTTCCTTTACTTTTTCATTTTCTTGAAACTAACTAGTATATATAAAGTAGCCATATAATTTGCCATCCTAACTAGGAATTCTTTGTGAAATGAGGCTCTATTAGTAATTATGCCAAAAAAAATTTTTTTTAAAGGTAAGGTAGGACTGTCAGAGGAGCCATGAAGAATGGCTACATTTTATCTCTGACACATTAGTTTTTATATTTATAATTAAAGATACCAGACAGTAAAAGTATTGACAAAGACAAAAATTAGTTTCATCAACTGTTTTAATGATGCCCAGGGCATAATTCAACTTCTGTATACACACATAACCCTAGATAAAGATTGCTTTAAAATCTGAGAAACTAAATCTATAGTAACAGTTTTGAGAAGTTAAAATTTTAATAAAATAAAATTAGATAACATTTGTTTAGCTCTATATGCCAGTCATTGTAGTATTATTATCTACATTTTACAGATAACAACGAAGACACAAAGCTGTTAAGCCATTTAGTCCCAAATGCAGGAATAATGGTAGAAGTGCATGGTTCCTAAAGCCCCAGCTTTCTGCCCAGAGAACGGAAAAGGGGAGCCCCAGGAAGGGAAAAGTACTATGGAGACTGTAGAGAGGAAGGAGCTCAGGAAAGTGACCCCACAGAGGACATTAGGCATGAATCTGGACCTGATCAGCATATCGAAGACTGAGAACTTAACTGGCAGATAGATCACTGCCCTGGCCTCCAACTAGCCACTGGGTGATGCAAACCAGGGACAGGTCAAATTGCATGATGCAGAGGCTTTGGAAAATGAACTGACATCAGAACCACAGATGACAGAAGGTGGGCTGGAACATGTAGCATGAATTAACCAGATTGATTGTTAGACCAAAGATATCAATATTCTCCATAAGAGCCGAACAAGATCCAGTGTCATAACAATGTTCAAATGTCTAGGATATAATCCAAAATTACATGTTATACGAAGAACCAGGAAAATCTTCATTCACATGGAAAAAAACAAGTCAACAGATACCTAAATGAAAAAACAAGATACCTAAATGACACAGATTATCTGACAAACACTTTAAAACAAAATTATTAAAATGTTCCTGCAAGTAATTGTGAACACTCTTGACAAGAACAAAAAAATAGGAAATCTCAATGAAAAGAAGATATAAAGAAGACCCAAATGAAAATTTTGGAGCTCAAAAATATACAAGCTCTAACAAGAGGGAATAAGAAGTTAAAAAGAAATAAAAAAGAACGTGGTCCTGGAAAAAAATATTTTAAGAAATAATGGCTGAAAACCTCCTAAGTTTGGTGAAAGACATAAATCTACAGATTCAAGATTCTCAGCAAATCCTAAGCAGGAAACCTCAAAGAGATGCATATGCAGACAGACACACCATAACCATACTGCTGGTAACTAAACACGAAGAAAAATATCTTGAAAGTTGCCAGAGAAAAACCATGCATTACCTACAGGGGATCAATTTGAGTGACTACAGAGTTTTCATCAAAAACCATGGCGGCCAGATAAGTGGCATATCTTTTAAAGGGCTAAAAGAAAAGAATACTGAAAGGAAACTTAGAGTGTCAGGAATGAAGAAACAGCAATAGCAATGGTAAATACCTGGATGTATATCATAAACTGTTCTCCACTTGAGCTCTATAAAATGTTTGATTTTTGATAGCAAAATTATAGCATTTCCTGATGAGGTTTTCGATGTAATATAAGACAAGTATAGTTTGTTACAGAGGATAGTAGTTTTCTACATTCCACTTTAAGTGGGAAAAAAATTGATTTTAAGTTGACTATAAAAATATGTATATTGTAACCATAATGCAACTATTCATGCTGCCAAAATATTTTGCCTCAAAGATCACAATTTAAAATTTCGATTTTATTAGTAACAACATAGTATAGTTAGGGGAAAAATTATCTGATTTTGCCCTTATTATCTTGACTGCAACCACATGAGACTGTAACCTAAGTCATTCATTCCTGATAGATACTGTTGCAATGTTTTGCTTTAAGCTGCTAAATTTTGGTCCCAATATACAGCAATATATAATTGATACATATTTTACTTTTTAATCTTTGAGGCATAAGATAGAGAATTATCTGTTCTAAAAAAGATTGGAAAAAACCATTGTGGAAGTGATATTGTGATATAGTTAAGAAATACTTATTTTGGTCTTTGTCCCAGGCTCCTGGCTAGAGCTCCTAAAACCTTTGCAACTAAAAGTGAAAAATGTGTTAGAAGCAGCTTTTGTCTTTGGTCATTGACACCTGCTCCTGACAGAGCTCCTAAATCCCTTGGAATTTCCTGGTAGGAGCATCTTCATTTTAATGAGGCAACTCTTGGTGGCTCCCAGGTAATTTCAGGATTAGGCTGGTGAGCAAACAGTACAAACCATAATTAGAAGCTTGGAAATTTCAGCCTCACCCCCCACACCTTCCTACTGGGACAGAAAGAGCCTGGTGATTAGATTAATAATTGATCATGCCTACATTGATGAAGCTTCTATAAAATTCCCTGCACTATGGGGCTTGGAGAGCTTCAGGTATCAAGAGGGTGGTATACCCCGGACTCATGGGGACAGATACTCCTGCTCTTGGGACCTTTGTGGACCTTGCCCAATGTTTCTCATCTAGCTATTCACCTGTATCTTTTATTATATGATAAACCAGTAAACATGCCTCTCTGAATTCTTCAAGCTTTTCTAACAAACTGTCAAACCTGAGGAGGGGTTCTGGGCACTCTGATTTACAGCCAGTCAGTCACAGTATATGTGACAACATGTACTTGCTCTTGGGGTCTGAAGTGGGGACAATTTTGTGAGACTGAGTCCTTAAATTATGGGGTCTGATTACTTCAAGTAATGTCAGAAGTGAACTAAAATTAAAATATAAACATTGAGTTGGTGTCTGTATAAAATTGGAGAATTGCTTGGTACAGAAAAACCCACACATCTGGTGTCATTAGCACTGTGTGAAGAAAGCAAGAAATAGTGTTTTCCTTTCAGTGGACATGGTTAAGTTAAGGCAGTTAAGTAACTTATATCCATAGACTAGAGTACTAGAGATTGAGAAGGCTCTGTGATATAATGATACAGAAAAATCAACAAGATATGATTAAAAGATAAACATATGTATAGTTGCATGTCTATGCATAGATTATCACTGAAAGAACACATACAAAAAAAGGGGAAGATGTTGGCTGCTTTGGGAACTGAGGTGGGTGTTCATTATGTACCATTTTATACATGATGAATTTTCCTTTATACTACTGATTTATATTTTACATAGGTAAATAAAATTTAAATTAATAAAAATAGAAACATTATTTGCAATTACGTAACATCTTTAACTCCTTAAAGAATAGGCCTAAACACAGCCCTAGGAACACATACAGAAAAGACTAATTTTGGCATTTGCAGTTATGCGTTCAAACAAAAATGTCTCCTGAATTAGATAGCCACTACTACGATATGGAATTGGACTCTATTTCACTAGAAATGTGATCTAGGAAAGAATTAATGCTATGACATTTTTACATTTAAAAACTGATCTGAAAAATAAAGATTATATAATCCATTACTCTAATCACAAATGGAAACTTTAATTTCATGTTAAGGACTAGATTATTTTATTTACAACCACTGGAAAAAAAGGTGAAAGCAGCTTAGTGGATTTTTTCTTTTAATATACATTCAGATTTGTTGAATTTCTAGTTTGCGCAGCTAAGATAATATTGGTATAAAAGATAGAAAATCCTTCAAGATAAATTGACTCCAACGAAAGTGTCTGCTAGATGCTATGTTTCTCTCTCTCGGAAATACCTGAAAAACAAACACTTCAGGTTCCAAAAATCCTTTTTAAAAACTAGCCACAACTAACATTTTACCTGGATCACTGGTTATCAATGAATCCGCTTATGGGAAACTGGTGTGCTTCCAACTGTGCATTTCCTAGCATACCATAGTTGCACAATGTTGAATGCATGAATTAACTCTTCAATCTCTCAATGAGAGGTCTTGTTCTAAATTAAAATTTTTAAATACTTAATTGTAGAACAATATGCCACACCAAAATGACATACTCTTAGTGTTTCAGTATTAGTCCCTTTTAGTTTTTTTCTTTTTTACCAAAGTACAGTTTTGTTTGTTTTGAATTACTACATAATGTTTCATCAAATACTTACAAGCCATAACAGACTTAACCATATTCTTATTGTTAGATATTTAGCCTGTTTTGATGTACTCTAAATTAAAATTAAAAAGTCAAGAGTGCAAAAAGGAACATTACATGCATGCTGCTTCTCTAAAGCATGATCATGGTACAAAAGAATATTAATATGTATGATTAAACAAGCCAGCAACAAAAATCCAGCAACATTCAGGAACAGTTTACTAATTTATTAGATGAACAAACATATATCCATATAATCAATTGAAATTGTATGATACATAAAATAATTTAAGAAATGTTGGGACTTAGCAGCACCATCCATTATTGTTATAGCAAGAAAAACTTCACGTATTTTATGCAAACACTAGAAGAGGGTAACTACTTTTAGACCTAATAATGCCACTGAATGTCGGGGATGACTGAGAAGGGCATGTTCTTAGGCAAACACCTCCTTCTGCTCCAAAGATTTGATGCGTGTATCTGATGATCAATGTTTTAGAAAAATGCTACTGAAATAAGAGACACTGCATAGTATTTTAATTAGGACTAACAGACTAATACCCAGCTACCTTAGCATGACTCAACACTTCTGCTTCTATGAAAAATTTAGTTTTGAATTATGAGATTAGAAATAAAAAACAATTTTTAAGACACTAGTCTCTAAGAAACATTAAGTGGAACACAGGTCACTATGAAAACACATCACTTTTCCAGTTTGCTTAATAATTTACTTTTAAAAGTTCTGTAATTTTCATCACAAGTGACTTATACAAATTTCTTAATAAGCATTTTTAAAAGTTTAAATGTATGATTCTTTCGATTTTTTTAAAAACCTTTAGC
>JAVSCE010010199.1:0-45241 GCA_032199065.1 Smutsia gigantea | reverse complement strand
GGTGCATTCAGTCCATTGACATTTAGGGTGATTATTGATAGGTATGTACTTATTGCCATTGCTGGCTTTAGATTCGTGGTTACCAAGGGTTCAAGGGTTGCTTCTTTACTATCCAACAATCTAACTTAACTTTCTTGTTAAGTTATTGTAAACACAGTCTGATGTTTCTTTATTTCTCTCCCTTCTTATTCTTCCTCCTCCATTCTTTCTATAATAGTGTTTTATTCTTTGCCTTTAGTTAGCATTTGGATGGTCTGCTTTCTTTGCTATGATTTTATTTTCTCTGGTGACATTTTTTTAGCCTTAGGTGTACTTCCATCTAGAGCAGTCCATTTAAGATATCCTGTAGTGGTGGTTTATGAGAGGCAAATTAACTGCTTATCTGAAATTGTTTAATCCTCCATCATATATTTAAATGATAATCGTGTTGCAGATACAATATTCCTTGGTTCTTTGAGGCCCTTCTGTTTCTAATACGTTAAATATATCATGCCATTCTCTTTCTGGCCTGTATGGTTTCTGTTGAGTAAAGTCTTGATGATAGTCTGATGGGTTTTCCTTGTGGTGGCATCTCTTTTTCTCTCTCTGGCTGCCTTTAATAACCCTGTCTTATTTCCTTGATCTTTGCCATCTTGGTTTATTATGTGTCTTGGTGTTGTCTTCCTTGGGTCCCTTGTGTTGGGAGATCTATGAGCTTCGTGGACTGTGAGACTACTCTTCCCCAGCGAGGGAAAGTTTTCAGCAATTATTTCTTCAAAAGACACTTTCTATCCCTTTTTCTCTCTTCTTCCTCGGGTACTCCTATAATGCGAATATTGTTCCGTTTGGATTGGTCACACAGTTCTCTTAATATTCTTTCATTCCTAGAAATCCTTTTATCTCTCTCTGCCTCAGCTGCTCTGTACTTCTGTTCTCTGTTTTCTATTCCATTAACAGTTTCTCACATCTCATCCATTCTGCTGTTAATCCCGTCGATCGCTTGTCTGATTTCTGCATTGTCTTTCCTCAGTTCCCTCACTTCCTCCCTCAGCTCTTGCACATTTCTCTGCAGGTCCATCATCATGGTTATGACTTTTATTCTGAATTCTTTTTCAGGAAGACTGTGCAATTCCATCCCTTCAGACTCCTCTCTGGGGTTGTCTGGTTGGATTTTGGTCTGAACCATATTCCTCTGTCTTTTCATGGCTGTATAATTTGGTCACTGATAGTTGCCACGTATGTCAGCTGGGCTCTTTAAGACCGCCTCTTGGGGTGCCGAGTCCTCTCGGGTGTAGCTGCACGCTGTGCTTTTTCCTGTGTATTCTCGTCTCTCTTTTAGGAATAGATGTATTTTCTGTGTTTTCGTAGATAAATATAGTGTTGGGAGGAGATTTCTGCTGCCCTGCTCACACCGCCATCTTCCCGGAAGTTTCCAGCCCCATCTCTTGTATGCACACTTCTTCGAGGGGGCAAGAACCCTTCGCATGCCCCCTGCGGTCCCAACTGTGGACTGCACCTGAGAGGGCATCCAGCTTTGTTGGCCCTGGGCTTCTGCTGCAGGCAGGGTGGGACAGCGCACTGGAGTAGCCTCTCCCTACAGTGTCGGGGGAGAAAGGACAGACCCTCTTGGGCTGACATCTGGGGCTTTGTGCTGCTGGGATCTGACACTGAGGCCTCTTCCAGGACCACTGTCTGTGGGGGGAAGTGCTGGAGGCAGCCACAGGCAGTTCACCGAGACCTGCCAGCAGCCAGGCCTGCTCCAAGAGGCCCTGAGTCAGCCTCAGGGCTGCACCCAACCCTTGTGCCCCCAAACCCTGCTCCTGGGGCAGGCAGGGAGCACAGTGCTGGCACCTGTCCCTCCCTAACACCTACTTCAGGCAGGCCTCACTGGGCCCTGGTATACTGCCCTCAATGAGCCACAGGAGGTGGGACAGACGCTCAGACATACCCAGGGGCCCTTTTGGCTGTGCTGGGTCATACTGTTAAGACCCAGCTGGGTCTTACTGGCTGTGCTGGGTCATACTGTTAAGACCCTTAGCAAGGTCACCTTGCTAAGACCCAAGGAACTGAGATGAGGGGCCAGCCCCGGCCTGTGAAGAAGCTTAGTGGGGCTGCTGGTGGGCACTTACAGTCATGGCATAAACTTTTCCGGTAATGGGAGGCCACCTGCCTCCTTCCCTCCTGTCCCAGCCCCACTCTCCCTCTGCAAGGGTGGTCCCAGGGAGGGCTTAGGATCCAAGAGCTGGGTGTGTAGCTACACCTCTCTGCACCTCATCTAGAATGGGGTGATGGTAGGGCTCCTGCTGACACATTTTGCTATTGCAAGCTCCATGGCACCCCAGGAGACCAGTGTTGGGTGGGGGGCACACAGGCAGGGCTGGCTATGCAGTTTCTGGGATCCAGTGCAAATGAAAACATGGGCCTCTTGTTCATTGTTAAGCGTTGCCCAGCGGGGACAGGCGAGCAGTAATCCAGCTGAGGGCGGAGCTCTGGAGCCTCCAAGGGACCAAGGCCTCACGGGCAGCTGGCCCTTCCCAAAGGAGCCACAAGGGGGCGTCCGCGAGGCGTGCCCAACACCGGTTTCCAGGCTGGAGCCAGAGGGGCCACCCCAAGCCTTCTGGCCCCAACGGTCTAGGGAGGCGCCAGGAACGTGAGCAGCATGGGTCTCCAGGTCTCCTCACTGGTGGGAGCCCTTGTTGATGGGGCCCTCGGCCTCTGACTCTCTCTGCTGCAACGTCCATGGTGGAGGGCACAGCTTGAGCACAGGCCAGGGGGTGGGCTTGACCTGGCGCTCCAGGCTCTAAGTGTGGAGCTGGAGGTCACCCAGGGCAGGTGCAGATGGGTGCAGGCGTCAGCAAGGCTGGGTGGGGGCCATACCTGGCCGGGAGGCCTTGCACACACTGGAGCACTCTTCCTGACTCACCTGCATCCACTTGGCCTGCAGGCTTCCCCTCAAGTACTGACGCCTGGGACGCCCCCTCCCTGATGCTCTGGACTAGTTTAACAGGGAGCTGTCTGCATGAGCTCCCCGGCTCCAGGCTGCAGCCCCCCAGCCCAGCACAGGCACTCCATGTCAGGGCCAGGGTTTTTGGCCAGCCACGGGTGAAACAGCGGGCTTAGCTGGAGACCCTCCCCTCCACAGAGACTCTAGCTCAGAAGCGCCCCCCTGAGCTCCCTCACCCCAAGCCATTGGCAATCTCAGAAGTCTGGGCTTAAGAACTGCCCTGCCTCCACCCTGGCACTGGGAGGGAAGGCACCCTGCAGCCCCTGCAGCTGCCCTGGGCTCCCTGTCAGACGGCAGGCCCACGAAGCGGCCGTGCCCTCCCCACACTGAATCAGACTGGCCTGGGTGACTGAGGGAAACAGTGGCGAATGCCGTGTGGCATTCCCGAGTCGCCATCACAAACGCAGAGCAACTTTCCCTTTCTCTCTGGGGTTGCTCAACCCTGGGGAGCCGGGGCTGGGCTGTGAGCACCCCCTGGGAGGTGTGCTCCCACGGGGAGGGACGGGAGCCATGCCAACAGCCTGCCTGGCTGGCCTGCTGGGACAGTGAGCGAGCATGAAAGCAGGTCCTTCCGCCCCCGGTGGGCCTTCAGATGATGCACCCTGGCCATAAGTGCACCGCACCAGAGAGCCTGAGCGGCACCCGGCCAGCTACGCAGCTTGAGCTCCTGACCCACAGACACAGAGAGGGGGAAATGATCCTTGCTGTTTTGAGATGACTTGCTTCTCAGCAAAGATACCCCAAGTCTAGCTAATACACAAATACAAAGGGCCATCATGACATAATGTGACTGCACCCTCGGACGCTTGGGTGTCAGGGAAATGAGACACTGTCCTCATGCCGGCCTCATCCGTGTCCTTGCTTCTCCAAGTCCGCCGTCCTCTTTGGGTTTGGAAAAGGGGCCGCAGGGCTTGAGGTGGGGACTTGGTGCAGGTGATCTATTTGGGGTGGTCCCAGGCGAGGGAGCGGGGCCAGCCCAGGGCACCATGGAGGCCTCTCAATGCATCAGGACCCCCTGAGGAGTGTTCTGATGCTCCCAGGCAGGTCCCTGTGCAGGCAGGAGGCTGGGGTGCATACCCACTGGGCACGGCTGCCCTGTGGTGTTAACACCTTGGGGGCTTGGGGCCTACCATAGGTGGGGCACTGCTGGGCACTGCTGCGGGGCTGCAATGGTGGGGGTGGGGGTGTGACATGGGGGTGAAGGTGTGATGTGGTGGGTCGGGGGTGGGAGGCGAGGTCCCGAGATCATTCTGCTCCATCTGTCTCGGAAGTTTTGCCTTTACCAGACTTCACATTAAATAACACACTCCTTCCTCTTTGCTCATGTCTGACTATGGCTTGAGCTCGGTTCCAGAAGGACCGTCGCAAGAACGTTTACTGAGCACTTGCTCTGGGCCAGGCACAAGTAATCCGGCCCGACAAGCGCCTACGACCTCTGAGGCTGGAGCTGCCGCTGCGACCCCACTTTGCGGAGGAGGAAACCTAGGTGCGGACAGGTTCACGCGTGTGGCCAGTGGGGGGCTTGGCACTGCGAGCCCCCACTGCCCCAGGACTGGCTCTGGCCCTGCTTTGTGGCCCTTGTGCATCTGGATCCCGCCGACACCGCCTCCTCCCGGGCCCCCCAGCTGGGGGCCTCCTCTCAGGCCTCCTGGGGAGGGTGGCAGGTCCGGTGACAGGGCAGGTGGAGCCTTTCCACGTCACTTCCCTCAACGCCAGGGAGGCTTCTGACTGCTCTCCCCTCAGCCACTGCCCCTGGGGCCGTCTTCTCCGCGTAAGAGGTCTGTGCCGGCCCTTCCCTGAGGACTCACTGCCCTTCCAGGGCCCTCTTCTTGCCCTGCCCATCCCACTCGCAGCGGTGGCTCAGGCTGGCTCCCCCAGACCTGGGTTCGAATCCTGAGCTTTGGTGTCCTCGGCTGTGGAACGGGGGTGTGGGCCTTCCTCTGCAGGGCCCAGCGCCTCAGGGGGATGCAGGCTGCGGTCGGTGAGGTCGGGAAGGCGGCATCCGGCCCCTCCTCCCCAACTCCCCGCACCGAGGCCAGGAGCGTGCTGGTGGAAGAGACCCCAGCCTGGGAGCCACGGAGGGCCACTCCAGTGCCCCGAGCCAAGTGGCTTAGGGAAGGCCTCCCTGAGACTGGGCAGGAGGGGAGGAGGAGTCCGCGGGAGTGGGAGGTGTGGGAGCTGCTCTGCCCGGTCCGGCTGAACATGGAAACAAGTCATAATTAAAACAGACCTGAAAGTCCCACAGCGGAATAGGAAATGGGCTGCCTTAGCGGGTGCTGGGCACCCACTTCTGGGGAGGGTTCCTTCTTCCTGGGGCCTCACAGTTGGGTGACCCACTGACGTAGCCTGGACGGGCAGCCTGCCTCCCTGTTGTTCTCTGCTTGCCGGCGTCATGGACAGGGAACCCCAGCTCTGCGGGCGGCCCGGACCAGCTCTACTCCCCGCTTGCCGTGTGGTGGCTGCACGCTGCCTCACCTCTCCAGGTCTCATCTACAAAACAGGGAGAGCGATGCGGTCCTTACCTGTGGGGCTGGGTGGGGATCAGACAAGCTGGTGAACCAGCTTCAAACCCAGGTCTTCGGGGCTCCGCCCTCTGCTGCTTCTGAGGGAGGAACTGGGGGTCTGGGCTCCACCTGACCACCTCCCTTCATGATCGAGCAAACCCCTTTGGGGTGCCAGATGCAGGTCTGGGGGCTGGGGACACAGCAGGGGATACAGGTGAAGCTCCCACCCAACCATGATTAGTGTAGTGTGTAACCATGCGGGGACTTCCTGGCAGGTTTGAGAGCACAGGGGGGCAGGGGGAGGCTGAGTGAGGGGATGGCCAGTGGACACTGAGTTCTCAGAGTAAAGGCACCCCACAGCTGAAAGGGATCCATGACATGAAGGACAGTGCCACACGAATGGTCTGGGACAAGGGTGTCCAGGCAGAAGGAACAGCAGGTGCAAAGGCCCCGGGGGTGGAGGGCGGTCAGGCCCAACTGATGAGGCAACAGATTGCAGGTGCACGGGGCTGTGGCAGCCAGGTCAAGTGGAGGAGCGAGGCCGGGCCTGGGACAGGGGTGTGCAGTTATGGGTCAAGTTTGTTCTCCTTGGTCCTTGTCCCTGCCACAGCAAAGATTTGAAAGGCAGAGGGAGAGTTTTAATTGAATCCACTCCAAGGGAGGAGAGTGCAGGAGTCCAGGTAGACAAAAGCCTCCATCCGTTAGGCGGGAGGCTTCTGTATTGCATTCTGGCTAGGAGGGCCTCTTTGATTGACAAGGTGGAGCCATTTGATTGACAGGTCCTTCCATAGAGCCACCCCCTCAGTGCCCTGTCCTTTCCCCTGCTGAGGTGTGATCTGGGCAACTCTTACTTGCCTTCCATTGTGTCCCTCCTGGGATCTGGCTGGGGAGGAAGTTGTCTCCCTGCAAAGCCTACGTTGTCTTCACATGTGCCCCCTATCTGGGCAGGGTTTGGACGGCTTTCTCTTTGAGCCTTATCTTCCTCTTCCCTGCTGCTCATGTCTGTCTTTCCACCTAACAGTGCCATTCTGCAAGATTCGGCACACACTGGGTGGGCTCTTCTGCTTGCCTCTGGGGGTCACTGCAGCTGCTGAGCTGGGGTGGTTGCAAGGGAAGTGGAGGCAGGAGGAGCAAGTTTCCATCTTGGGAGGAGGGGCTGGGCTTGTGGGAGGGGTGGTGGCTGGCAGCTGAGGCCTCTGGGAGACTCCGGCGGCGTCCCTGCTCACCTCTCTGCTTCCCCCCCACCCCCCCCACCCCCATGCTGGGCCTCCTCCACATGCTGCCACTGGCAGAGCCATGAGCTTCCTAGGACGTCCGATCCTAGGAAGATGGGGATGCCCTCACCAGTCCCCAGGAGTCCGCTTCACATCTCCCTGGGGCTGGCTGCCGGCTGGGCAATGTGGACACGGGATTGGAGGCCTGTTTGGCTCGGGACTGGTCCGCCCACGGGCCTCACGTCCAGCAGGGTCTCCGCCCTTACAGACAGCCGCCACCTCTGGAGCACCTCTGCATGTCAGCACCCCAGGCCCCCAGCCCCTGGATACCCACCTCATGATAGCAGCCCCCTGTAATGGGGAAGTCTGGGGGGGGGTCTCACACCCCCATCTAACCCCAAGCCCCAGCTGGGTGACTGCTATCCAGGCCCCATCCTCCCACTGACCACGGCTGCACGCATGTGGCTCAGCTCCGGTTCACAAGTGGGGAAATCAGGGATTCCAGAAGTTTCGTGAAGCCCCTGGCAGACAGACCCCCTCTCTCAGCCCCGGCGCACCTCACCCACTTCATCTTCCTCGGGGTCAAACAGCCCCTGACGACCCTCCCCGGCCAGGCTGTCCTCGCCGCAGCCGGCTTGCAGGATAAGGGGCCAAGGTTTGACCCCACGGCTGCCCCCCCAGCCACACCCCTTCCCACGTGGAGGGGCCACCGGAGCACGTTCATTGGGGCGGGTCACCCACGTGACCTGGTGGTCCAGCTGAGCTCCTTCAGCCGGGGCTGCGCCTGGCGAGCCTGCGCTCCCCTTGGCTCCACCCATGGTGCCCGCGCCCGGGCTGTCAGGTCAGTCTAGTAGGCCACTGCTCGTCCGTGCAGGTGCGTGGGGCTGGGGGCGCTCAGGCGGGGCTGGCAGCCTCCAGCGCTGCGGCTCCTGGGACCCTGCACCTCTGGCAGCTCCTGCGGGCTGGGCCTGTGGACTACCCTGCAGGACAGCCGGGGCTGGCAGGGGGTCCCCTCTCCGGTGTCTGGGGGTTGGAGGCCACTACCCCTAGTTCATCCTCCCCCGGGTCCACCCCAGGGTCTGGCTCTGCTCCCATCCCCTGCTCAGTTACCTCCTCTGCACAGTCTGGAGGGACGGCGTCTCCGGAATTCCTGCCCACCAGACCCCTGTGGGGCTTCCCTGCCTCCCGGTAGGACGGAACGCCAGTGCACAGCGGGGAGCCTGAGCTCCGGGTCCGGGACCGGGTCCAAGTGCGCCACAGTCCGGCAGTGCGCCCCTCAACCCCCGCAGAACCAGGGCAGCAGCCTTGCCCCAGGGGTTGCCCCGGGTGTCGCAGGGGTTAAACAGGGGGCTCTTGGCCTGTCCCTGGGTTCTCCTAGGCTGCTGGTGGCCGCTGGGGCTGGGGCGGGCAGCACGCTCAGCTCTGAGCTGGCAGAGAGCCATCTGCCTGGGCCTGGTGCTTCCCAGGTAGAGGTGGTGTGCCTGGCTGTTGAGGTGAGGCTGCCCATGTGCTCTGGGAGAGCTGGTCTGCGGGTAGCATGGGGTCCAGGCCAGCAGGTCACAGTGCACCTGGGCACCCCAGGCCTGGCACACAGGCATGGGCTGAGTCTCCTCTCCTGGTCTGCAGGCCCTGAGGTCAGCTCTGCCCCGATGGTGGGTGTTGGACATCAGTGTGGTGTGTGGACTCCAAGGGGGTGTGGACCAGATGGGGTCAATGGAGGGTCCCTGCGGTCTTGCCCAAACAGAGATCTTCGCTGCTTTGCAGGCCCCACACTTCACTGGCCTCCTCAAGCCTTCCCCTGGGTTAACGCCATTGCGAATGAGGCGCCGGGAGCTCTGAGAGGCGGAGCGAGGCCTGCAGACTTGAGCAGAACCTTGTCTTCCCATCTGTGGGTGCTGGCTGACCCACCTGCAGGCTGTCGTGAGATGGGAGAAGCGTGGAGCCCAGCCCCACCTGAGGCAGGTGTGTGGCCTCCCCACCACCAAAAGGCCACCCTTGCTGCGGGTACTCAGGGAGGGAGCTGCCCTGACCATGTGGGAATTCCTGGGCTGCCCCCAAAATGTCCCTGTGAGGAACTGGCCACCCCCACATCCCCCAACAGTGTTTGCCAAGCATTTACTCTGAGCCAGGCCCTGTGCTGGACTTGGAGGTGGGTGACGGCAGGCCCAGCCTCAGGACCCCACTGGCTGATGGGTAGAGTAGGTCGTGGGCCTCCCCCACCTTGAGATTGGTCAGGGTGGTGGGATAAAATCCAGGTGGTGAAGGGGTGGGGTCTGCAGGCTGTTTCCCGGGCTCACCAGCTGCTCCTGGCCCTTGCTGTCCTCTGGGACACCTTTCCTGGCTGCGTGGGTGAGGAGCCCCACACTTCTCCTCAGTGCTGGCTCAGGTCCGGCTGAGGATGGCTGGTGGGCGTGGGCGTGGTGGACAGAAAGAAGGCTGGGGCGGGGGCTTCTCCCCCAGGCAAGCAGGCAGTTTGAAAGGAGAGGAGGTCTTGGAGCTGCCAGTGTGGTTGGACTTGACACTGATGCAGGGCATCGGGCAGGGGCTGGTAAGTGCCTGTTAAACCCCTGCTTGAAGCACTCGCCGACGTGGAGTTGGGAAGAGGTGTATGCAGTCCGACTGAGCTGGTCGCCCCCTTTGGGATCCATATGCAGATGGGGACGCTGTGGCTCGGGGAGGCACCTCATTGGCTGGCAGAGCCTAGCCAAAGGGCCTATTAAGTAGAAAGGGCATGGGTCTCCCCGGGAGTCATTTGGGGCAGACCACAGAGAGTCTGCCCAAGGGGCAGAACTGGGAGCTGCTGGGGCTGGGGCTGCCAGAATGGTAATTATTTCCCCCAAGACCTTGGCCTTGCCTTTCTCGCCTGACAGGACAAACCTGACTGCAGGCTATGCCCCGAGGCTGTGCTGTGGTTTCCCACCTCTGGCCCTCCCTGCCCTGTGCTAGCTGCCTGGTGGGCCACCTCCTATAGGAAGCCTTCCCAGACCGCCCAGGATACTTTCCTTGCTGCCCCACCTCCACCCCGGCCACCTGGCTATCCCCTGCTCCCTCTCGTCCCCCGAATGCTTGCTGCCCTTGGGCTTTTTCCCCGCAGAGTCTGCAGGCTCAGGGGGGAGAGGCTGGGCTAGAGTCAGAAGCACCTGGTTCCAAGTTCATTGCCAGACGCCTAAGGCCTTGCCCCTTGAGTTTCCACACCTGTGAAATGCGAGCAGCCAGGGTGCGGCGTCAGTCACACAGCAAATACCAACCTGGCGCGCGGGAGGTGGCCGTGAACACAACTTCCCCCCTTCTGACCTGGACCGCCACCGTGGCGCTGCAGCCCCTTTCTGGGTGAAGGAGGGGCCCATCGTGCTGTGGTTCTCTGTGGGGCTGGTGCCTCAAGGGTTGCAAGGTAGTTTGGAATCTGGCCGCCAGCCGCCAGCCAGGCTCTCCTTTCTCAGTGGCCAGGGAGCGGAACTCTGTGGCCCTGCTCCTGTGGGCTCTCCCCTCAGTTATGTGTGTTCTGGAGGCTGGCTGGAGGGCCTAGGGCTCAGCCTCTCACCTGGCTGTCTTCCTGGCCAGGCAGTCAGGTGCGGAAGGACTGTGAAGGCTGGAGGGAGTGGAGAATGGCTTGTGCAGAGCACGGCCCTGTCTACATCTCCTGGACCAGAGCATCTGCTGCTGCCATGGCCCCAGGAGGAAGGGGTGAGGGCCCCACGTACTGGTGGGGAGACTGGGGACAGGGGAGGTGACTGCCGGGGCATGCCTACTGCCTGCTGCGTGCCAGGCCCCTTCCTGACCTTGTCCGCTCTGTCCCCTGACAGAGGGAAGCACTGTCCACCCCATGGAGGAAGAGGCTAAGGCTTCTGGGTCTCCTAACCCACCGAGCTCACACAGCCTCTGGGCAGCGGTGCTTGAGAAAGGAGGTCCCTCTGGCCCAGCCTTGAGGAAGGCCGGCCCAGGCTGGGGCTGGGTGGGAAAGGCCTCAGCCAGGCCCAGATGCCACCGCAGTGCCCTCTCTGCTGCCTGGCCGCCCCGCACTGGCCTGGCCTGGGGGAGCTCGGGAGGGTGAAGCTGGGGCACATGGCCCAAGCAAGGCAGGTGGAGGTGTGTACGTTTGGACGTGAGGACTTGGCGTGCGGGCGGCTTGAGCCTCTTGGGGACCAGAGCTCTCATCTCTAAAAGGCCGCAGTCCATGAGGATGCCTGGGTGAGAGTCTGCAGTGCTGGGCCGTGGCGCCCGGAAAGGAGCTCAGGAGCCACCTGTGCGGCGGTCGGACCTGACTGCTCTGCTCCCCTCATTGCTGGGGATTGGGGCCCCAGCACCACCAGTCCCCGCGCTCTCCTGCCTCTTCCAGGCCGTCACCTTTACTGTGCACCTACTGTGTGCCTGGCCGAGCTTGGCTGAGTCCTGGATAGGATGAGCTTGGGATGCAGGGCCCTGGAAAGTCAGCACAGGCCGGGTGGGAAGGAGGTAGGACTGGTCATGCTCGGTGGGGCTGAGGCCCCTGCTCAGGAGTCCTTACTGGGATGAGAGGCTGGTGGGGCCAGGCCAGAAGGTGGGTTCAGGACTCCACTTGCATGCTGCGTGAGCACCGGGGGTGTTCTGCACTAGCAAACGTCTTGGGTGCATGGCTGGGGGCCGACGTGCCGGGACAGGACTCTAAGCAAGGAGGTCGGGAGGGGGGGTTGGTGCGGGGGCCTCCTCAGAATCCAGGCCTGGGCTGCCCAGGGCACACTTAGTCCACGGCAGGTCCCTGTCCATGTGGCTTCGGCCCAACTCTTCTCCTCTGGGGCCTCAGTTTCCCCTTCTGCAGGGTCTCTGCCCTACTTACTGTCTGCTGCCTCCCTACCCCGAGCCCCTCCTGGGAGCACCAGGAGTCCGTTCCCACGGCCTCGCTCACCACAGAGAACCCGAAGTCCAGGCTGGCCCAGCTGGAGGAGGCGGGCAGGCGGCCCTGCCCCGTCCCCTTCCCACGGGACTGGTGCTCCCAGCCACTCTCCTGGCCCCAGGACCCCTCTTGTGACTCAGGCTTCCTGGAAGAGGCGTGGGGGGTGGGTGTGTGTGGAGGATTCCCTGCCACCCCGCCCAGGGTTCCCGCCACCCGCGTGTCCCTCACTCCCCCTGGGGCTACACATGGTGGGCTTTACCTGCTCCACTGTGCCCACCCCCCAGAGGGCACCCCTTCCTGTTGGCACTTTCCCTTGCCTGTGTCATCTGCTGGTGTGGGGACCTGCCCTTCCTCTTTCCCTTGCTGGTCCGGCCCTGCCAAAGCAAACATCTCTTCTGCTTTCATCTCTCCGCAGGGGAGGGCTGCTGAGCTTCCGCCCGGGCTTTACTCCCCTCTGGCCAGCTGCCTGGCCACCCGTCTGCTGGGAATTGCCATATGCAGCTTGTCCGGGTTGCCTGGGGGTGCCTGGGGCTCCCCATAGTGACCTCACTGTCCCTTCCACATGACCTTAGGGAGCCCACAGCCATGGCCCGGTTCTGCCAGGCCTCGCTGGGTGACCCTGGGCCTGCTACTGCTTTCCTGGGCCTCAGTTTTCTGGTCTGGAGAATGGGAAGCTTAGAGCAGACCAGGTGGGGGTCAGGACAGGGCTGGCGGCCTCCGTGGTTGAGTGGGTCATGGCTGAGTGAGGCCGCCAGCCCTGCACAGGCCGCATGTGGCCGAATCATGGCAGGCTTGCCACTGATGATCTCCAAAGCCTGTGACCTCGGGAAGCGCCAACCATGGGCACCTCAGTTTCCCTCTCTGTCACGTTGTGCTCTTGGTCCCAGCCCCCGTGTAGGAGATGGGCAGTACCACCTGGTCCCAGGAGCTCATGTGGAAAGAGGGAAACATTGAAACAGTGCTCTAACTATGCTGTTGTTTAATCACAGAGATTTAATGATGTTCCTTACAAAGATTCAAGCAGCCCAGGAAACTCATAAGTGGTGGCCCTGGCTTCTGGGCATCTGCTTGATTTCACAGGAACACGCTGCCCACACCTGCTGCTCTTCACCTCCCTTGCAGTTTCCCTTCATGGTGATGGGGACCTCCTGATGGCCCCTGGAGGCCCAGGTCCCCGGCGTCTGTCGGGGATGCAGGCTGCTGACTGGCCTTGTTCCTGCCTCCCTAGGCCTCTGGGGGATGGGAGCAGGCAGGGACGTGGGCCTGACCCCAGGAGGGGCCCATGGGGGAACAGGATTCATGGGACGTAGCACTTGCCTCCGTGGAATGTGAATCCCCAAGACTGAGGTTGTCGTGGAACAGGAAATCAGAGTGGCCTTCTTGGGGGAGGTGGCATCTGGCCTGGGCTTGAAGGAAGTGGCTTCGCAGTAGCGGAGGTGCAGGGTGAAGGCAGGTCCTCTGGGGCTCAGGCCCTGAGTTAACAGCATCATCGAAGCGGCGCTGTCTGCTGTCTGAGCCCACTCTGGGCCTGCAGGAGGGGCTTGTGTGGGTACCTGCGTTAATCCTGGCTGTCGGCTGTGTGGTACCCACTGTCGCTGCCCCTGCATCCTGGGTGGGGATGCTGAGGTGAGGCCACGTGTCCAGCTCACGGTGGCAGTTGGGAAGTGGTCCAGGCCGGACGGCCAGGGCCGTGTTGGTCAGGTTGTATGGTCCTTGTGGGTGGCCAGAGCCAGACCGTCTGTCGCTCCTTTACAAGTGAGTAGCCTCTGGGTTGGGGGGCAGGCTGCATCCCAGCACAGCCACCATCCCGCCCTGAGACCCTGCCCTCTCCAGCGTTGTCTTCCCTGCCTCCAGGGCTGATGATGCAGGATGTCAGGCGTGCAGAGGGGGTCCGGCTTCTGGCCTCTGGTGTGACCTGCCTGGCTGGGCTTCAGCTTCCCCTTCTGTGGATGGTGTTACGAAGCCCTTCTGTGGCAACACTGGTAGGCGGAATAGGTGCCGTGGGTCCAGGTCGCCTGGGGTGCAAAGTAGGGGCTGTGCTGAGGGGTGGGGCAGCCCTTCCTGCTCCCACCGGCTCCTCTGTGACCTCGGGGGCTGGGCAGTTCCCACGGCCGCAGGGCAGCCGCAGGAAGCCATCTGGAGCCTTGTTGGCCCTCCCCTGGCCTCCCTGGCAGGAAGTCACCGGAAGGGCCGTCCCGAGGGGCCCCCAGGCCTGTGAGGACAGCCAGTGGCTGGGGGTCCCCAGGTGGAGCGTGCTAGGGGCGGGGAGTGCAGAGGACAGAGCGGGTGGAGCTGCGCGCTGCAGTGCCCATGGTGGCACAAGCCATTCACAGACGATCCATCTGTACGTCCACCCTGTCAGCATCCCTTCCCTGCCCTCAGGCCCCTGAAGAGGCCCAGGGCCACCGTGGCCCATGAAGTCTCGGTCTCCAGACACGGAGGTGGCTGCAGCCTCAGCCCTGGACAGTCTGTCATGCTAGGAAAGGTGTGGGCCCCAAGGAGCCAGAGGAGGGACCCCAAATAGGGCGGTCAGAGGAAACGACCTCAGCACCAGCCCTGGGGGTGATGAGGAGGTGTCCGGGGAAGCGGAGGGGAGAGGGCTGCCCACAGAGGGTGCAACCTCTTGGAGGGTCGAGGCCCTGGGGGTTCAGGGGGCAGGGGAGGTGGTGGCGAGGCAGAGGGTAGGCAGGGTCTGGGGGCATGGATGGTGACACTCGGGGTGGTTGTGTCCCTGCAGACCCCTTTTCTTCCACCCCCAAGCTCCCACCCTTCCCTCAGGCCTCTCTCTGTCCTGAGACCCTGAGGACCGCCTGCAGGTCTGCTCTGCACATGGCTTCAGCAGGATCCGGGCCTCTGCCCCTAGGGACGTGCCCAGCTGCCCTGGCATTTGTGGCAGCACCGATGCCCACTGACTGGCCTGAGTGTGGCTGCCCGGGCCCGGGGACTGTTCCCACGGACACTGCCAGCTGGGCCTGCGCGGCCCGCGGAGGGACCTTGACCCCAGCGGGGCCTTGGGTCCTGGGTTCTCAGCTGCCTCGTGCCCATCCTGGCCTCCTGCCTTCAGAAGGAGCCTGGTGGGCTCTGGGGTCAGAGAGAGCACCCCCTCGGTCCCGCCCTTCTTCCTCTCCCCCAACCTCTCGCCCCCACTGTGTTCTGCTACATTCCTGCCTGCTTTGGGAGGCTGTGGCTCATGGTCCTTAGGGGCAAAGTCTTCCCTGAGACTGTGCGGGATTTCAGGGCCGGGGCGAGTGTCCCCTGCCTTCCCAGTGAGGAAGTGAGCATGAGAACCAGGCTTTGGGGCTAGACCTGGGATTCAGGAGCGTGCTGCCAGGAAGCATGTCCATCTGCCAGTCCTGGGCAAGAGTGGATGTTCCAGGGGCATCCATGGGCTGAAGACAGGCATCTGTGGACCTCCCAGGAGGGTCACTGCTTGTTTCCAAGTGTCAACCACGTGCCAGGCCTGCTAGTCTGTGCCCCGGCCTCAGCGCTGCCCTCGGGGTGTGAGTACCCTATTTACAGCGGATCGGCTACCTCCCCAAGGCAGAGCCCCCACTAACCCAGGTCTGAGCAGGGCTGGCTTCACCCCACTGCCCGTAAGGGGCAGCCAAGTCCCATGGAAGGTGAGTGGACAAGGAAGGATGCGGCTTCTGAAAGACGGCTGGCTGCGTATGTCACCGGGAGGCCGGGAGGCTGTGGCGATGCCATTGAAATGGGAGAAGCCGGGAGGGGCCTCAGGTGGCCCGAGACCAGAGCCTGGGGAGGCGGCCTCAGGACAGCGGCTCACCCCAGCCCTCCGGCTCTTCTCCCCGTGCGCAGGACGCTCTGTGACTGTGCTTGCCGACTTGGGGCCCTCCACGCCCTCCCTTTTGTGTGGCACCCAAGATGGCA
Source organism: Smutsia gigantea (assembly GCA_032199065.1). Taxonomy (NCBI): domain Eukaryota; kingdom Metazoa; phylum Chordata; class Mammalia; order Pholidota; family Manidae; genus Smutsia; species Smutsia gigantea. The sequence continues at coordinate 29,782 of JAVSCE010010199.1, read as the reverse complement.
GTGTGGGGACCGGCTCTGGGCAGACACTCCCTGGGTTCCCGTCACCCCAGGGAGCTCCAGGCACCTGGGTCCGGGTGCTGCCAGCTCTCCTGCCCCCAGCTGGGGATTCGGGGGCGTTTCCATTTCTTCCCTGTGTGCTTGATTCTGTGACCTGCCTAGACTGGGGATTGGCAGAGACCTGCCATCCACTGCAGTGCTTCTGAGAATGGTGCCCACCCACGCCCACCGTCCCTGGGGCGCAGGCTCTGTGGTTTTCCCTGAAGGTTTCCTCGCCCTCTCCTGTCCCCTGGCAGTTGCGAGGCTGTGCCCTCCTCCTGGGACACAGAGCCCCATCCACCTTTCTCTGCTGGGTCTCTTAAGGCTGGAGAAGACAGCGTGTCTTTTGGTGACTCGGGCTGTCCCGAAGGCCGCCCTGGGGGACCCACCTCCACAGGGTCGCCCGAACCTGCTGCTGCCTGAACAGGGCGGTGCCTGGGCTCGGGGAGGTGTGTGCACGTGTGTTATTTGTCTGGTAGAGAAGATGGCCCAGGTGATGGTGGCATTGTGCCGCAGAACACCGCCTGCCTTTCCCTGTGGGCTGTGAGCTTCGTTGCCCTCAGTTCTCCCACCCGCTTTGCCCCCTGCTGGCTCCCTCACGAAGGAGTTGAATAAACCTTTGACCTGTGCTCCCTTTATGTGTGATGGTGCTGTTTTTAACTTGCAAAAATGCCTGAGCAGATCTTCCCCTCCTTGCAGGCTGACCCTGCCTCGACCCCAGAGGGCCCCTCCCTACCTGTCCTGCTGCTGGGGCCTCTGTTCCTCCCCAACCCGCCCAGTGCCCTTGGCGGCCTCCTGCAGCCCTCATGGGCAGGGAAGCGGGTGAGCAGGTGCCCTCCCCGTGTGGATGGGATTGTGCCCGACTGCCCACTCTGTGTCTCCATGGCCCGCACACCCGCCCAGACCCCTGGGCCCTGCCCCCGATGGCCCGTCTTCCCTCCTCACAGCAGGTGCACAGAGGGACTCTGCAGGTTCCCTTGGGTAGGCTGGCCTCCCGCCACTCCAGTACTCCAGGGCGCTTGGCAGAATGGATGCTCTGGGGTGTTTAAGATGGTCCCCCCACTTCCCCCTTTCAACCCCCAGTATGTGCTGCTGCTCAGTCCCTGCAGGGGAAATGAAGACACACCTGGAAGTGACCCAAATGTCCATCAGCTGAGGGGTAGGACGTGGCCTTCCACCCAGGGGAATAGTACTCAGCCGCGGAGAGGGATGGTGTCCTGACACGTGGTACATGATGGCCCTTCGATGCATCCTGTGGAGTGAAAGAAGCCAGGTGCAAAGACCACATCGTGTGTGACTCCACATATGTGATGTGTCCGGAACAGGCCAATCCACAGAGATGGAAGTGGATGAGTCGTTGTGGGGGGCTGGGGGTCGGGAATGGCTTCTGACTGCTGACAGGCTTGGGGTTTCTTTCTGGAGGGCTGGAAATGTTCTGGAATTAGATAGTGGTGATGGTGACATGACACTGTGAACATGTTAAAAAGCACTTTTAAATTGTCAAAATGGGGATAAGAGGGAAAAAGGGGCAATATGATTGCAGATGTAATGTTGGGGGAGCACGGGGAGGGCAGTACAACTCAGAGAAGTCAAGTAGTGACTCTATAGCATCTCACTACGCTGATGGACAGTGACTGTAATGGGGTTGGTGGGGGGGACCTGATGAAGGGGTAGTTTAATAATCGTAATATTGCACATGTAATTGTAGATTAATGATAATAAAATAAAGTATATTAAAAAAATAATAATATAGAAATAAGTTAACTAAGCGAACAAAAATGACTTGAAATAAATCTTCCGAAATATTTAAAAAAAAATTGTCAAAATGGTGAGTGTCATGTTATGTGAATTTTAGCTCAGAAAAAAACTTAAAATAGCTTTCCTGTCCTGCACAGTCTGGCCTGAGTGGGTTCTCAGTTAATGTCTGCAAAATAGGATAAAGCCGGCTCTGGCTCAGGGTTTCCAGTGTGCAGGGACTTCATTAGCTCTCAGAAAAGAGGTTGCAGCCAATGCAGTGCGCCGCAGATTTGGAGTTCAGACATCCCTCCTCCCGCCGGAGCGCAGAGCCTCGTGTAGGTGAGTTTTGTTGAGCGCCCGAGAAGCAGAGGCTTAGGAAAAGGCCCTGTTGATGTGCGAAGCCCGCTGCCCTCCCTGCTTCCTGACCCTCAGCACCTGGATGGGCAGGGCCTGTTTTCCTATTTGTCAGGGCCCTGGCCTCAGTGTCTTCCCCACTGGCTGGTTGTGGGTCGGGGGCACGTGCCGTGGCTGGTGAGGGGCTGTGCAGTGCGGGCCGGGCAGCGAGGGCTAGGCAGCCCCCGTGTGAGTGTGGACTGCCTCAGGCCCTTGCCCTATACGGGGTTCATGGAGTCGCTGGGGGTCAGTGAAGCAAAGGGAGCACATGCCTGGTCGCCTCTAAAGTGTGTCCCCCAGCTGCCCACGCACTCTTCTCTTTTGACTTTTGCCTGGCTGGGTCTGGCGGGAAGGGCCTCCATGCCCACTTACCCACCAGGCTCTGGGCACTTTCTGCCTGATGTGAAGAAGGTGCTGCCCCCAGGCCTCCTGGTCCCTGAGGTGCCGGCCAGCAGTGCCCTCCTGAGTCGTACCCTGCCCTGTGGAGGAGGCCTGAGAGCCATAGCATCCATCCAACTGTGGGAAAAGTCTGCGGTGGTACGGCCAAGGTCCTGGGCCCTGGGGGCCATCCTCAGAGCCCTCGGAGACTAGCCCCACCCCAGGGTCCTGGGCTGGAGAGCAGCCCCAGAGAAAGGGGCAGGAGCCTGCTGGGAGCTGCCAGCGCTGTGCCCGACTGGTCTGCCTGCCAGCCCGGGGGCTGTGGCTGGATTTCCACTGCCCCTGTGAGCGCCCACAGTGATGCCCAGAGTCTCTCAGGATCTGGGGCAGACCCTGGGCTGGAAGGCACCTCAGCCGTTCAGGAAGTGCCGGGAGGCTTCCAGACCCTCCAGGGGACCCTCAGATGCTGGAAAAGAGGCATTTTCCTGGGCCATGCGGCTTCCTCCCCTGGGAGCTGGGCAGTGCAGGTGACCTGGGTTCCGATGCTCAGGTCCCCGGGATGCCCTGTGCTGGGGCACCCTGCTGCCTCTGGGAGTGCTGCCCTGATGGCACTGGCAGGGCAGCAGGGGCAGTGGAGAGGGCTTGGCTGGGCATGGCTGGGCACCTGGTGGGGGCCTAGTGAGGGTGCCTTCCCTTCCTGGGGCTGCGACCTTCCTGCTGCCCGCTCCCCGGGGCATCCACGTCGGCTGGCCTCATGGCAGGCATCGGTGACTCCTGCCACCCTCAGGAGTGTCACCATGGCATGACCAACACTGAAACACCCAGCAGAGAGTAGGGGCACGGGGTGGCGGGGCCCGGGCTCTGCCCCCAACCCTGCCGTGACAGTCACCACCGTGACAGCCAGCACCACCCACCTACAGCACTCTTCACAGCCACAGGCTGGGGGCTTCACAGTCCCTGTCACACAGACGAGGCTCAGGCTCAGAGAAATGGTCCCAGCACACAGACGAGCAGAGGTCGGGGCCAGGACAGCAGGGAGGCTGGGGTATGGGGCTGGCCTGGCCTGCCAAGGGGCGGTCCTGTGAGACGCCTCATCGCTCATGCCCAGGGTTGAAAACACGCCAGAAATGTGCTGCTGGCTGCCCCGTGCTGCTCCCCATGTCTGTAGAGGAATAGAGGCTCTGAAACTCTGAGCGGAAAAGCCCCATCAGTTGCAAGGAACCCCTTGGGAGGACCGTGAACCTGAACACGGGTCTGAGTCCTGCAGGGCCCCTGGGGTGCCTGACACAGCAGAAGCATTCGAGGAACTCAGGCAAGGCTGCTTGAGAGGGAGCCTCCCTCCAGACCTCAGGGCAGCAGCCAACGGCAGCTCCACGAAGAACGAGCACCCGGGGAACCCATTTTACAGGAGAGCAAACGGAGGCACAGAGAGGTCGAGGGATGTGCTCAATGTCACAGAGCTCACAATGGAGGAGCTGGTCCAGGCTCCCAAGCCAGTGATCCTCTGGGGTGGGGTAGCTGCAGCAAGAGTGCGGGGCAGATGCAGAGCCATGCCTGAGCCCCGGTGACTCCGAGGGGAGCTGTCCCCTCCCCTCGGGCTCCTGGAGAGCCTGCCTGGCCTGGGTTTCAGCACAGGCCTACTGTGGGGCCTCTTGCCCTCTCTGGGCCTCAGGTTCCTGTCGGTCAGTCATTGGCACCCCAAGGTTATGGGGCTGGTGGCACCCGCTATGATAGAGCCCTGGGCTGGGTGCTTGTGGCAGGGCGCTGCGCTGGCATCTCCGGGGTTTGGGCTGGAAGGCCCTCCCTGCCGTGCCTCCTGCACACTCAGGGTGGGAGCCACTGAGGGGCAGGGAGCGAGGCTCAGTTATCGTCTCAGGGATTGGATATGGCGCTTTGTCTACCCGAGTGCCCGGCACAGGGCTCGGACCACTGTGATGGCCCATAAACACCAACGGGATCGATGTGAAACGGACCTGCTAACAGCACCGGATGGGCTTTTTGAAAGGGCGATGGCTCCAGTGAGGAGAGGTAGCCCTGCTGGGCCCCTGGCGGGACTTCCACACCTTGGGGGAACAGCAGGTCCCTTTACTGTGTGTCCTGGGGACAATGACCTGCCTTGCTGGGCTGGACTGCCCCTCCTGCCCTGGCTCTTTGGGGGCGCCGGGGGGCTGTGTCTTGTTGCCAGGCTGGCCCAGAAATAGCCATGACCTTGCGCACCCAGCTTGGCAGCGCCCGGGGCCAAGAGGCCTACGTGCGCCTGGCTGAGTCCTCGCTGGGCGGTGGGGCTAGTTATTTTGGACGTGGCCTCTCGAAGCCAGGTCAGAGCTCTTTCCCGCGGCTCCTGCAGCCCCTCTGACGTGCATCCACCAGGGCCTTGGCACGAGGCCCTGGCTACCTCCGTGATCTCGTGCCCCCTTCCTATTTGCCTGACCCCCAGTGGCCTGCTCTCTGAGTGGGGTGGGGAGGGGACCCCAGAGGCTGACGTGGGAGCTGGGTGACCAGGCCTCCTGGAACCTGACATCTGTGGCTGGGCCTCAGTTTCTCCTCCAGGGGTTGTTTTAAGGAGAAAACACATAGAAAGCGCCCACCCTGGGTCTGAATCCTGGCTTAGCCCCTCATGGCTGTGTGGTCTTAGGAGTCATTGACTGCATGGTCTTTGCCTCAGTTTCTCCATCTGTAAAATGAGGACCGCTTTGAGGGTGGATGTTGGAAGGGACCTGTGCTGAGGGTCCCCAGGCCTTCCCGCATTCCACAGGGTTGGACTGGACACCGGAAGGGGATGTCCACAGGATGCAGGAGGAGTGGTGAGCTGGGCAGTGTCTGAGTGTGGACTCAGGGCCTGTGGGTGCCTGTGGCCCTGGGTTCCAGCTGGGCCGCCACAGTCTCTTCTTCTGTGGCATGAGCAGAGAGTGTGTGCCTCCTGCTCTGGCCAAACTTTTGGGTGTGGCATTGAGTAGAAGTGGCCACTGCACCATGATGCCCCAAGGTCCAGTCACCCCTGGGGTGCACAGGCTTCCTGGGCACCCTGCTGATAGGGTCCTGCGATGGAGGACAGGCCAGCTCTGCTCCTGACTTCCCAAGTAGGTACAGAGTGGCTAGGCGGGCCCAGGAGACTGGCTGTCCTGAGGGCAGACCCCCTCCCCTGAGTGTGCTGGGTGGGGTCTGACCTCCCTGCCCTTGGGACTGGGGTGCACCAGGAGGGGCAGGGGGGGCTGCGTTACCTGCCTGGCGCTAGCTGAATGCTGATGCCCAGGGTCCCCTTCTCACCACCTTCGGGACCCCATCCCTGCACAGTCCAGGAGTCCCGAGGAGGACCGTACCTGCTCCTCCATGGAGACGGGCTGTGGACCTGTGCCCCCATTCCATTTAGATATGTATAGGGCACAACCAATCAGCCCAGTTCTGGATCCCTTCTGCAAAGTGGGCTGAATGGAACCCACTTGTTGGGTGTACACCCCCCCCTCCAGGCCACACGACAACGCCTTGGACACCGGCTGGGTGGGCCTTACAGGGAGGGCCCCGTTTCTTACCTTGTGAGGGCTGTGTTCCCACTGTGTGCTGGCGACTCAGGGGCCCAGAGACATGAGGAGCTGGACTCAGGAGCACACGGCCGTCACGGGGAGGACTTCCTTCTCTGGCTGTGGGTGTCCTGGTGGGCATCCGGTGCGGGCCTTGTCCCCTTCCTGGCTGTGGACCCCTGTGGACCCCGGGATCCTTCAGCGGATCCCGGCCAGCGAGGAGGACCTTGAGGCCATGTGGACCCTCTGTGAGGGCCACCCACTCATTCTCTGAGGCCCTGGCCATGGGCCCTGCTTTGTGCCCCTAGGTTCTTTTCTCTGTTGAGGGCCCCATGTATGTACCTGGCACAGGAAGGCTTGGGGGTCTGCCTGGCGAGCAGGGGTGGCCCTGAGCTCTCAGGGAGTCCTCCTCTGGGCCTCTGAGGGCTTCAGTGTTCCTGGCAGGGGCTTGAGCTGGCAGCCTGGGGGGTGCAAGGGGGTGCCAGAGCCCTTAGCTCCAAGAGGATCTGTGACTCTGTGTCCTGCTGGGACACCGCGCCCCTTCTGGGCACCAGAATACAGGGGCCTTGGAGACTTGGTGGCATGGTGCCAGGAGTTGGTGCCAGCCCAATGGAGTCCAGGAGGAAAGTTCTTGGAATGTGGGTACAGGCCTAAGGCTGAGGCCAGCACGGGCTTTCGGAGCCCTGTTCCTCCTGTCTAGAATCCTGGAGCTGCGGAATTCCAAACCCAACACCCTGTACTCTGGAGAATGGCTCCCGGGCTAGAACCTGCTCCCAGATTGTGAGCCCTCCGGGACTGGGGGTGCTACAGGCAGGAGGCTGGGGACAGGGCAGCACAGCAGGCTCTGCAGAACACTGCTCCTAAGTGCCCAGCGTCAGCCCGGCCGCGTGTACGAATGCAGCCCAGGAGCCTGCCTGTGACCAAGGGAGCGATTTTGGAAACACGGATAAATCCAGTCATGTCTGTTCCAGGGAGGGCCAGGAGAGCTCTGCCCGAGGGCTCCTACCTTCTGAGTACCAAGGCGGGGTCTCTGGGCCTCAGGAAGGTGTACGCCCATCTCTGTGTGGAGATTCTGCGGGTGAGAGGCTGGAGAGTTTGCTCTCTGCAGCCTGACCTCCAGCCCAGGCAGCAGCCTCCCAGGCCAGATGGAAGATGGGCACGGCCGAGAGGATGTGGAGGGTTGTGGTGGGCACAGTGGTGCCTGTCTGCTCAGGGTGATGGGGTCCCCAGCCCTCCCGGCAGGATCTGGTCTGGACGTCCCTGTTTGTGGCATGAGGGCATGTGTCGTGATGGGGACGGAGTCGCCATCAGGCTGTGTCCACCTGGGTTCTTGGCCACCCTGGCAGGGAGGGATGAATGCTGGGGTCCTGCTGGAGACATTGACTTGGCAGCCACCATGGAGCCGTCCTGCCCACTTGCCAGGCCTCGCAGCCCACCGGTGTGCCGTGATCCTGAGGCTGGTGCATGCTCTGGCAGGGACAGTGATGGGGACTGCCCCTGGCTCTGCCCTGGGGTGGTCCCGGGTGGACTTGGCCTCTGGGCCTGGCCCAGAGAGAGGGGCTGGGAATGGAGGAAGGATGGCTGGGCAAGGGGAGGTTCACGCCTGGGTTCACGCACAGCGGGAGTGGCAGCCGGATATAGGAGTGGCGGGAGCAAAGGCCTGGTGGCGGGTGTGTGAACCGGTGCCGGCAGGGCTGCGGCAGAGAGCTGGATGGGCTGGGTGGCTGATGGGGGCTTTGGGGACTGGCTGAGGCACTGGGGGCTGTAGCGGAGCTGAGCCTGGGGGATGGGCCCCTGGGAAGGCCTCACCTGGGGGTGGGGTGACTGGTGGGCAGCGGGCAGGCAGCGGCTGGGAACCAGTGGGCACGTGGAAACGGAAGGATGCCCAGGCAGGGGACAGTGAGGTTACAGGGCAGCCGTCTGGTGGCAGGGGTAGAAGCTAGGAATTGCACTCCAGTGCTCACCTGAAGGGGAGCAGGTGCACACGTGGCCTCCCCTGAGTACAGTCCTGGGCGCTGGCTGGCCTGAGATGCCCAGCCAGGGTTGGGGCCGAGGGCTCTACCCCTCCTGATGTCACCGTGTCTGCAACAGCATCCTGGTGGAGGGGGCAGAAGTGACCCTGCCCTTGGAGGCAGGAACTCCCTCCCCACTGCGGGGACTCCCACTTCCTCAGTGCTGTTGTGGGGCCCAGAGCCCAGGCCTTCTGGCAGGCCTCCCCTCACTTCCTCATGGAGGAAACGTGGACAACAGGGTGAACTCCGCTCTGATGCGGTTGGGCAAGCCTGTGCCGTTCCCTGGGAGGGAGAGACACGGAGACCCCCCTGAGTGGGCAGGGGAGGGCACGGGACTGCTTAGGTTGGAGACAGGCTGCAGAGGTGTGGGGGGTGGGCGAGCAGTGAGCTCTGCAGGCTTGGAAGCCCCTTCCCCGCCCACGGCAGGCAGAGGGTAGACAGGCTAGAGGTCTGGGAAGCCACCGGGTCAACTGCAGGGCCCGGGCCTTGGTGCCTCAGATCCCCCCCCACCGCTGGCTCTGTGCCGGCCCCTCCTGCCTCCTCCTGCCCCCTCCAGCTCTGGCTGCATGCTCTTACAGGGCCCTGGGGACTGCCCTGCCCCCTTCCAGCCCCAGAGCCCAGCCCAGCGGGGGAGGGGGAGACTCCAGTGCTCTCCCTGGGACCAGGGTGCCCGCTGCCACCTCAGACCCGTGACCGGCCTCCCTCCCCCGCTGCCGGGCCGCCCCGGGAGGCGGGAGCATGCTGGAAGCCAAAGGCTGGGCAGTGGGGTCCTGCTGGGGCTGCCCCAGGCGGCAACCCCCTCCCAGCGTGATTTACTGGAGGGGAGGGCTGGCCTGGGGCCTTTGACGTGGGAGGGCGGGCTGCCTGGAGGGGATAAAGCTGGGTGAGGGGCCTGTCGGCTGCTGAGGACCTCCAGGACCCAGGCGGTGAGTGTGTGCGTGTTCCCGCGTGCTCCCTGCGGGCTCCAGGAGGGGTGGGGTCAGGAGTGTGGAAGGGGCGTTGGCTGGAGTCAAAAAGCAGGTTCTCAACAAGTGGAAACTGCCATTATTAATATGCATTGTTAATAAATAGCCCCTCGGACTGGCCTGGCTGTGGCCATCCCAGGGCACACCCTAAGGGGGCAGCTAGAGGTCCCCAGGCCTTCCTGCTGCTCAAAGCTCAGCTAGGAGCCTCAGTGGTTTCCTCCGTCAAATGGGGCGAGGGTTTTGCCCTGGTGATGGAAGCTTTTCCTTGCAGAGCCCAAACTGGACCCTGCTGGACACACACCCTCCCTCCAGGCTCTTGATCACTGTGTCCTGAGCTTCCCAGCTGCAGTGCCCCGGCCTCAGTGGTAACGGGGAGATTGGCCAGGACTGCTGGTCACACAGTCCCTTCCTGGCCAGCCACGGTGTCGGGTCACAGTGTGGAATGGGGCCTCAGGGCCAGCGCTGGGCCCAGTCTGGTTGTTTGGCCCCTCCGGTAGTTATTGGGGTCCTCTTGGCCATGTCTTCTTATTAAATGAGGCTCATAATGCAGTGACCACGTGGTTAATCACTTCTGGTCACCAGGGGGCGTTAAAGAAGGGCTGTGAATGATCACCCAGGACAGCGGGTGTGCGCTGGGTCACAGGGCCCTCAGTGTGCTTGGAGGTGCTGTGGGGTTGGGACCAGCTTGCGCAGTGTGATCGGTGGTGTGTGGCCATTGTAGGACCACACCCTCTCCAGTCTGGGTGTGAGGGTGTGACCCCGCACCCTCCCTGGTCCTCACAGCACCCTGTGGGGCTGTGTTAACCCCCTTATGAGAACCGATCCTGGGAGCTTCCAGAACACAGAGCCCCCAGCCAGTAAGTGGAGCAGTTTCTGACCTGTGTGGCCCTAACATCCTTTAGGCTCTGTGAAAAAGCAGGTTCTCAACAAGTGGTAACTGCTTTTATGAATATTTATTGTTAATAAATGGCAGCTTAGATTGTTACTGTGGGTTTTAATAACCCCCTGAGGGGTATGAAAGTATCTATGGCTCTCCAGGTTGGTCATCATTGTGTGCATAGCAAGAGTCCCTGGGCTCTGAGTTGACCCGGGGGCTCTGCTGGGGCACGGGGCTGGCTGATACTCGACTGGGTTTCCTGGCATCTGCCGGGCTCCTCTGAAGGCCTGGCCGTGTGGATGAAAGCTCCCCTGGGCCTGGCTCTGAACGGATGAGGTTTGTGTGATTCATTTGGGTGGAAGAGAAGAAGGGACTTCGGCACAGAACCAGAAAATCGGCTTTCATCTAGCTCTGCTCTGCCTGTCTGGGCCAGGCCTTGCGTGGGGTGTGTGGCTGCAGGGGTCTGGTGGTAGGCAGTGGGGTCAGGAGGAGGTTCCTGAGCTGGCAAGCAGGGGCAGACGTTGGTGTGTGCTGTTCTGGAGGGGCTCACAGAGAGCATGGTGCGTCCTCACCTGGGTGGCCCATGCCAGGCTCGATGTGTGCGTCCTGCCTCTCTGCCCAAAGGCTGCCTCCTCAGAGAGGCCTCCGTGATCAACACCTGTGCCCCCTCACCCCTGCCATGAAGTATTCTGGGCAGAGAGAAAGGGTAACTGGAGGCATGGATCCTACAATCTGCCTGCCCCCTCCCCCCTTCCCCTGGGCTGAGGCTGGGAGGATAGGGGCCAGTGCACTAGGCTGAGAAGTCAGGATATGGTTTTAGAGGCCACAGGGAGCCACATGATGGTGTGTGAGCAGCAACAGGGGGGGCCCCCATTCTGTCTCCAGCCCCGCACCAGGTCTCACTGTTGTGCGGGATGCTTACCAGGCCAGGGGGTGGATGCCATGGGCCCTTGATCCATCCAGGTCTAGTCTGGGGCTGAAGGTGGGATATGCCTCACCAAATCCTTGTCGAGCCACCCTCCAGGATAAAACGTGTCCCTTGATACCCATGCTGGTGGGGAGGGTGCAGAGAGAAGGGCAGGGTGGGGGGCTGGGGACTCCAACGGGAGGCAGGTGTCCTTCCAGGGCACACCATGCCCCTGAGTTTGAGCCTCAGGTGGGGTCCTGGGCTGCCTGGGTGTTTCGGGGTGCAAGGGGCAGCGCGACATGGAGAGGTAAGGCTCAAAGAGCTGCGCTGTCCCCACAGACCTACAAGGGGGTGGGAGGATGCCAAGGGAGGCGATTCTCTGCATGCTTAGAAGGTGAGGCCCCCCCAGGCAGCGCCCACAGGGCCAGCCCTGGTGTAAGCGCTTTTCATGACTGAATTCATCAATTCTGACAACAGCCTTTGAGGCAGCTACATCGTCGTCCCTCTTTGCAAATGAGGAAACTGAGGCATGGAGCGTGACTGTCAAGGTTACCCAGTCAATAAAGTCGCTGAGGAGATGGCGTCTGAGCTGGGGCATCTGAGCTGAGGAGGTGGGCTGCAGTGGGGACAGGGGCCAGGTGGGAGTGCTCAGGGGTGATGCTTCCCAAGCAGGAGCCAGGGGACGCAAGGCCAGGCTGGTGCAGGTTGATGGCTCTGGAACCCAGTCCGCCAGCCGTGGGTGGTGTCCCAGGTGTGACCCAGGCAGCCCAGGGATGGGTGGCTCTGGGGAAATGCCACATTCGAGCCCTGTGCATAACAGCCCAAGAAACTGAGGCTACAATGCAGTGAGGTCTCTGCGAGGGATGAGAGGACCCCTGACTCGGTGGTGCTGCCTGCACGGGGAGGTGGGGGGGATGCCATGATATGGTAATTGCCCAGCCCACCATGGTGGGCAGTTTGGGAGGTGGCTTCTCAGGGCAGGGGGTGGAGGGGTGGCTGGCAGCCCCATCTGGGAGGGCAGGGCAGGGTGGGGCAGGATTTTGCCTGTTCTGGGGACTTCTCGTATGTGCCCAAGCTTAGCGCAGCACCTGGCACTGGAAGGTGCTCAGTGAGGATTTGTAAAGTGGATGAATGAATGAACAGCATCCGTTCCCCTCGTCCTCTTGGCGAAAGCCCTGAGGCCTGAGCTGGGAGTAGGGAAGGCTGCAGAGACACAGGTGGCAGAATGGGCTCAAAGTCAGGGCTGAGGCCTTGGGGAGGCAGGGCCGTGTGGAGGGTGGGGGCGCTGGTCAGTGGTGAATGAATGGGGGGGCTTCTAGCAGAGGTGGCCCCAGGGGTGCAGCCCCCCTACATGCTGGGGCACCTGGATGAGCTGTGGCCACTGAGGCATCATGTGACATAACAAGGGTTCTGGCCAGCAGTGGCCCCACCTTCCCCACCATGGACTTCCCCCCACCCTTGGCCCCAGCTGTGAGCTCCTGGTAGGCAGGACCTCTCAGGGGGTTGGGGTGCAGGGAGGGGGACCAGAGGGAGGCTGACTGTCTCAGGCCCCCAGGCAGAGCATGTGCTCTACCCCTTGGCTGCTGGGTAGGCTGGTAACGTGGCAGAAGGGGTGCCTGCAGGGGTGCGCTTGGAAGCCCCCCTTACTTGCCACACTTCGGTTTCCTCACCTGCTGGCTGCAGGCCCTGTTTTCCAGCTGTCAGTATCCCCCATCCTTTTCCTCCTCCACATCCAGGGAATGCAGGGCTCACTGTACCTTTTAGAGGGGCCAGGGCCCTGAGGGTGGGCACAGGCAGGGTTGGGGTTGACCTCAGGTCTGTGAGCCCAAAGCCTGGCCCACCCACTACGCTTCAGCGGGCACGAGTGGGCCTGGTTCCCACTGTCGTCCCTGTTCTCACTCCATACCTCCTGCCTTGTTCCCTGAGTCCTTTCAGGGGCAGGTCCAGACCCTGCAGGGGAGGCCAGGCGGGGAGGGCCAGGGGCATGGGAGCCAGGCTGTGAGGGCCTGGCCCAAGCCGGCACTGGGATCCCAGCAGCCCGTGGGGTGGCGGTAGGCCCCTGTCACCTGGTGGTTCTCCTGGAGCCTGCTGGGTGGGTGCTGTCAAGGCCGGGAGACTTGGCATGAGCCAGGTGGGCCCCAGGTGGCCACAGGCCTCGGGAGAACCATAATGCTTTGACTGGCTCACCTGGCTCTCTGCCTGGCTGTGTGTGCTGTGCCCGCCAGTGAGGACAGCCGGGGTGGAGCCCAGAGGCCTCCCCCATGCCCAGGCTGGTGCCCGCCAGCCTGCCCTTGGAGGCGGCAGTTTCAGCTCCGGGGCTGTGGTGTGGCCGTGGCCGCCTGGGCAGTGCTGGTGGCTGACAGCACACAGTGGTGGCCTCTGGGGGTGGCCACTTGGGTTGGCAAGTTGGTGCCATGCCCCATGGGTCACTGTTAAAGCCACGTGTCTGATGAGGTGGCCCCGTGTGGTGCCCGAGCTCTGGGGACGGTCTTTGCAGCTGTCCTCTCCATCTCGAGATCCTGGTGGGGATGAGTGCCTGCCTGGGTGGAAACAGCTCTGCTTCCAGGGCACAGCCTGGGCACCCTGTGACCAGCCTGGAGCTGGCACCAGCATGGAAGGTTGCTTTCCTCCCTGGCAGTGTCTCCATTTATAGAGGCCATGGGCCCCAGAGAGGGCAAGTCCTGGCCCCAAGTCACACAGGGGGTCAGGGCAGCCAGTCAAGCTCTGACGTTCAGACATCAGGAGCATGTCCTCTTCTCTGCTGGCTAGCTCCTCCAGGAAGCCTTCCAGGACCTCCCGATCCTCCACCTCTGCCTTCGGCAACGCCCACTGTGCTGGCTTATTCTGCTTGGAAGCCTTCCTCCGGCTGAGCCGCATCCCAGCTGTGGCCACTTAGGAGGGACTTGAAGGAGGGACTGATAACTCAGGGAGCTGCCTGAAGGCGGAAGGTGCTACCAAGGAGTAGTGAGCTCACCATCACTGGAGGCATGCAAACTGGGGATAAGATGGTGTAGGTGACCTTTGAGGTTCCTCTGGACCTCAAGGCCTGAGATCTCGTGATGAATTCTGGACCTTGCCCAGATCTGGCCTTCTGCCCAGGACACTGGGTCATTTGTTCCCTCCCCAGACAAGTGGGGAGCCCTCCTGGTGCCAGGCCCCATGGGGGAGGGAGGGAGGAACTGACGGCCTATGAGTCCCTCCTCTGGGACACCCCTTCCCTGGGGCTGGGACACTCTTCTCTGAAGGGCATGTGGCTGAACAGAGAGGGGACAGGACAGGGTGGGAGGAAGGGAGGCAGCAGTACGTGGTTGGTGAGAGGGCTAGACCCTTGGTGCTGCCGGCCATGGGGGTGGGAGGGCTCTGGGAAGGTTTCCTGGGGATCAGTGTGGGATTGGCCCACTCTGGTCTCCCCTCCCGGACCCCTGGTGGCATGTGGACTTGGGCTCACTCTGGGAGGATTCCAGGAACTGCTCCTGCCCTGATAAAAATAGACTTCTCTGAAGGGCTTGGGGCAGCGCCGGCTGCAGCAGGTGCCCCCTAGGCTTGGCCAGAGCCAGTGCCCCAGGTGAGGTGGGACGGGGATGCTGGGACCCAGGTTTGTAGCTGGAGCAGCAGAGAGGGCTCTGAGTCCTGGGTGCAGCGTCACAGACCTTGATGGAGCCTTTCCCCTTATATGGACGAGGACACAGGCTGGGTGGTGGAGGCACCCTGTCCCAGAGGCCAGGGTCAGGAGGGGCAGGATCTGGGGGTCAGCAAAGCCTGTCCCCAGCTGTGGTTCTGCTTCCTGGCTGTGTGACTTGGGCAAACTGCTCGACCTCTCAGTTGCTGTCTTTTATCAATCCAGTGTGGCTGATGTGTCTTGTTCATAGGATGCAGTGTCTGGCATGGGGTCCGAGGGGCAGACCCTCAGAAACCAGGGCAGGTGGCAGACCGGTGGGAGAGCTAGCCTTCAGGAAGATGCTGCGGAAGCGGGGAGCTGAGAGCACTGGAGCGGGCGTGGGGCTGAGGCCCACTTGGTGCAGGGCAGGAACACTTGCTTGAGAGCTCGGCTGAGGGCTCCTGAGCTGGGGAGCAGGCCACCTCCCTTGGTTGGGGGTGTGCCTGTGGGTGGGGCACCTGAGGGCCTTTGGCCATGTACATGGTCACCCATCTTCACCTCCCCTGCCTGCTTGCCCAGCTTGGGGGTGAGGAGGAAGTGAGGTTCACAGGCATTGCTGACACTTCTGGGTGTGTGCAGGGAGGCCTGGGAGGGTGCCGCATTCTCAGCTGGGCCCCTGGCCAGCTCCGCCCCTTCCGTCCCTGCGGTGCTGGTTGCTGATTGCAGGGGCCAGGCTGCCTGTCTGGGAGCTGGCCTCAGAGCCGGGTTCCCAGCAAGGCAAGGCCTCTGGGGACCCTGTGTGCTGGGGCTCTATCTACCCTGCTCCACCCTCTTCTGAGGTCTCCAGGCTGGCTAGGCAGGTAGAGTTACTGTGGTGCCCGCTCTACTTCTGGGGCCTCGAGTTCTGGGGAGTCTTTCATTCCCGACACAGTGTTCCCCTGAGGCAAAGCCAGGACCCTGCCCAGGGAGGGTCTCACCTGGGAATCTCAGAGGGCCTCACGGTGGGGAGGGTGTCTGCACTGAGGAGAGTGAGTGGGCTGTGGAGCCGCAACATGGGGGCGTCCCACTGTCCTGTGACCCCGGTGGATCCTAGTCCCAGCGCCTCCGGTTCCTCACCTGCACCCAGCACACTCCCCTCAGCGCGTGGTGAGCATCCAGGGAGGCACAGCAGTGTCTGGCACACGGTAGGTGCTCCGGAGCTGGACAGGCCATTAGACGCGAGGCTGGAGAACTGGTCAGGGGTCTGAGCAGGCAGGCTTCTGGGCCAGAGGAGGTGGCCGGCCTTCATCCTGTGGTGTCAGCTTCCTTAACCCATCTGGGCCACGGGCACTGCCCTCCTTTCCCTTTGCACACGGGGAGCTCTCCCGCCAGGCCCTTGCCTGAGTGGGGGCGGCCACCGGGTGCAGCCCTCGCGCTGAGCTCCTGGCTCTCCAGCACCGCGCCCTGCGTAGCCCTCTGCTCTGGGAATCCTGCCTGCAGACGGCCATGGGTAGCCCGGAGGGCGCTAGGGAGGGCGCGCACACGGTGGGGGGCACCTGCTCCGGGCGCACAGGGCGCCCGGGAGGAAGGCGGGGGCCTCGGCGGCAGGGACCCCGCCCCGCGGGGGTCAGCGGTCCTCCCCTCCGCCCTTGCATTTCCCCTTCCTCTGCGGCGCTTCCTCTCCCGGCTCGGCCCTCGGCGGCCCCTTTGTTTGCCCGAGCGCCCGGGCGGGCCCACGGTTATATTTAGGCAGCAGGTGTGGGAGCCACAAGAAGCCCGGTTGCCCGCAGGTCGCCGGCCACCCCGCCCACGTGATGCCTGGGCGCTATAAATAGCCCCCGACGGCCGCGCCGGAGCATCCGCGGGAGGCCGGCGCGCTCCGCGCTCCGGCTCTGGGTCTCGGCCGCTGCGCCCGGCCCGGCCCGGCCCGGCCCCGCACCGATGGAGGCGGCGGCGGCGCGCGCGGGTGAGCCGGCGGGCGCAGGGGAGGACGGGGGCGTGCCGGGAGGGCCCCTGGCCCCGCCCCGGGGAGGGTCCGTGCCCCGCGGAGCCAGCCCCTACGTGCCGCGCGCGCACACGCAGCGGGGGGTGGTGACCTCCACCCACGACCCCACCGACCTCCCGGCCCAGCCCTGGGCACGGGGCGTCCAAGCCTTGCTTTCCTTCTCCTGGGACCCCACTCGGCCCTAGTCCTCCAGCCTCCCCCATGTCGTCCGGGGGTCCGGCCCAGCGGGGCTGGCGCTCTCTGAAGCCGCCGGACTCACACTCGGCGAGTTCCCTAGCCGGCTGTGACCGCGAACGAGGGCTGTAGCCTCTCTGAATCTCGGTTCGCTCTTGCTTTTGTCTCCTGGAAGCGGATGGAGAACGCTCGCGGGAGGGAGAATGTGGGGCCAGGGGTAGGACAGTACTGGGCTCCCAGTAGGGCTCCTGTGTCACGGGGGGTGGGCATGGGGGGGGGTGGCCGGCGGACTTGGATCAGCCTTATCTGGGGGCCCTGCTCAGGGACACTGAGGGGGTGTGGTTGGGAGGGAGAGCCTGCTGGGGGTGGCCACAAGGCCTGGTTGAGCCATGTGGGTACCTGAGGCAGGAACTGCTTGCTCCCACCTGGTGGTGGGGTCTCAGACTCGGTGGAGACAGGTGGGCTGTGTGACCAGACCCCCACCTAGGTGGGCAGTGACCTTGGTCCAACCTTGGCCCAGAACCCTTCCCTTGCCCTACCCTGGGCCCTGCCTGCTGCCCCCATCCAGTGCTGACAGGTGACATCTACAGGCTCAAGTGAGCATCACATGGGTGCTGGGCAGCAGAGCCCTTGCCCACAGGGTCTCCCCAGGTGCCCAGGAGCTACGGGCCGTGGGTGGCACGTCAGCCCCTTGAGGAGAGGCCTGTAGTTATATGGGTTCCTTGGGCCTTCTTTCTCCTTTCTGGTACACACACACACACACACACACACACACACACACACGCACATGGAAACACCTTGCTGCCCCAGGAGGCTTACGTTGTTTGTGTGCTGTTCAGGGCATCCGCATCTGTGTCTTTCTTTGCCTGCATTCCGAGCTGAACGAAGCTCGCTCTGGGACAGTGCAGGCTTGGGGCCAGCTGAACGGGACAGGATTCCTTCTCTGCCTTTTCCCCCTCCTGGGGAGCCCCCCACGTAGCCCCGCAGGGCAGGGCCACGGCAAAGGGCAAAGTGTGAGATGTGGCACCTGCCCTGAGCTGGGAGCAGTGGCAGAGCTCAGCCCTCGCGGCTGGGGTCCCTAGCCTTGGCCGTTCTTGCATCCAGGCTGAGGCTCCAGGGACCCAGTCTGCCTGGAAGGCAGCTGGAGAAGGGGAACTGGGGGGGCAAAGGTAAGAGGTGGTGGGTTGGGGGATGGAGGACCCTGCTGGGTGAGCAGATAGGAGTGCTGGTGAGGGGCTGGGGCCAAGCCCAGTAGCTGGAGGGTCTGCTGAAAACTGGGTCACAGTTGGAGGGAACTTGCGGGTATTTTGTTTGGGCCCTCATTGTGCCAATGAGGAAGCAGGCCAGTGACATACCCAAGGTCTCCCAGCCCATCCTGGCAGATGGGGTGGGATTAGGGCTGGGTGCTACTGCTGGGGCCCATGGCCCCTGAACTTTGGGGGCCAGATAGGGAGAACCAGGTGTGGAGGCGCTTGGTAGCTGTGCTTCCCCGGGGCCTGGTCACAGTGTGACCCCGCTCCTGGCCACCTGTGCTGTCACCACTTTGGCATGTGCCTGGTGACCAGCTGACCCTTGGCTGCTGTGGTCAGTCCCTGCTTCTCCCATCTGCTGAGGGTAGAGCCCGGCTTGTTTACCTCCTGCGCCCAGCCAGCCCCGTGGGCAAATGGAGCCCTGGAGAGCCGTCTAAGGGGATTTAGGCTGTGAGCGGGGCTGCTGCTCCCTTAGCCAAGGTGCCCTGGCATCTGCCTGAGCCCTTTTCCCTGAGGACTAGCCACCCCAGAGTGATCTGGGCCCAGGAATCCCAGAGAGGCCCAGAATTCCACAGAGCTGCGTGTGACCGTCCTGGGTGGGGTGGGGTGGCCGCTGATCCCGAGAGGGGTGTCTCGGGAGCCAGGTCTCTGTTGCCACAGACTGCCTAGAAGTCTGCGTGTTGGGGATCAGCATGCTCCTGCGGTGTCCCTGAGATCCCTCCTGCTGTCTCCACTATGTCCTGGTGGCAGTCCTGTCACCTCGGGGCCCTGGGTCAGCCCTGGCAGGAGCTGTTCTTCCTTATGCTCCCAGGTAGGGAAACTGAGGCCCATGGAGCTACGTCCCTCAGCAGAGCCCTGGGCAGGCACCCACCCCCACGGAGGCAAGGTGCTTGGTGACCCTTTTCTGAACACTGCCTTTTCTCTCCTCTTCCAGACCTTGTGTGCTGCTGACCGGCTTGGGGTTTATGGACAGGGCCGCAGGGGGCAGCTCTGAATACTGCCGTGCCCAACATCGCGGCCGTGCCTGCTGCTGAAGAGGCCCCGGCGCCTCTGGCCCTCACCATCAACCTCGCCCACCGATGGCCTCCGCTGCCTGGCCCGGGGCCGCCTCTGCCGCCTGAACCCCCTGCCCCCTTCCAGGACTCCCCATACCCCAATGGGGTAACGTGACAGAGGCTCTGTACCTCAGAGCCGCCCACCACCACGGTGCTGCTTGTGAGCCTGCCCCGAGGCTGCCCTGTTGGTTCAGTTCAAGTGCGTTTTCCTCTGGTCTTTGGGGGCTTGGGGCCTGCCTTTGAGTGAAGGTGGCTGTTCCCCTGTCCACCGATGCGGGGAGGGTGTCCGAGCGCTGGACACAGCCACAGTGGCCGGATTCACTTCGGGCTTGTTAACGCTTTCTCTGCGGTTTTTTTGGTTGTCATTATTTTGATTTTTGCCCCCTTGCACCGATCCAGCTTTGAGAGGCAGGGGCTGGGACTGGCTTGCTTTACAGCCTGGGCTCCTTGTTCCTCTTCTTTTTTAGAGTTGGATTGTTTTTTAATCCTCCAGGCATCGGGCAGCGTGTCCCCTCCCAAGTATTTGCACAATATTTGTGCGGAGTGTTGGGGACAGTTTTTTTAAAAGCTTCTCTCTCTTGGACAAGCATAGGGGTCTCGTTCTCCTCGGGTTTGGGCTGGTGGAAGCTTCTCCCACCGGGCCCAGCTGGGCCCCAGCCCCTCTGCAGCGCCTTCCTGGGCCCCGCCCCATCTCAGGGAGGAGCATGGCACGCATGAACCGGCCAGCCCCTGTGGAGGTGAGCTACAAGAACATGCGTTTCCTCATCACCCACAACCCCACCAACGCCACCCTGAGCACCTTCATCGAGGTGAGTGGGCCTGGGCATGGTGTCCCGGGAGCAACAGGGTGGGGCTTATAGCTGCACCCAAGGACTGCGCTTGGGAGTAGACCTATCACCTGGGTTACAGTATCCCCAAGGGAGACACGAGAGTGGCCTGGGGAGTGTGGGTGTGAGGGCCAGTGGCGGATCAGCTGGGTTCCCTGCAGGCCTGCAGAGGGGCCAGCGTCAGGGCAGGTGGGACTCCACACCGTATGAACTAGGCAGGCTCAGAGGTGGGAGGAAAGTGGGCATCGCTGTCTGGGGGCATGGCCTCCTTGGACATTGCCTATGGCTGGAACAGTCCTGTGCCCTTTGAAGCTGTTTGACCCCATGCAAAGGCTGAGCAGGAAGGAAGAGGGAGAGGTCCCCGTGTGAGGAGTGGCTGCTTAAGCAGCCTAGAGACAGGCAGATGGAGGATGGGGCACAGTGATCAACTCCATGGCATCACAGGCCACAGGAAACCCATGGCTCTCAGGGTGGCCTTGGGTTTGGAACAGGTGGGGCTGGGGGTTTTAGGGTGCAGACCTCTGAAGAAGAATGGCTGGGCAAGAATCCGAGCTGGCCACAGGAGGGAGTGACTGCTGTACCCCGGAAAGCCAGCGGGCACAATTACCTGCTGCTCACACCCCCAGCAGATGTGACCAGATGTCTTTGCAGAGCCTACAAATCTCTGCATGGTCTCCTGTGGGAGCCTGGCCTCTACAGAGCTCCTTGCTGTTTGTACAGCTTGAAATTGTGTGTAGGGCTGTTTGCAGAGCCTTGGGTTGTTTGAAGTGCTGTTTGCAGAGTCTGTTGTTGTGTATAGGAGCATTTGCAGAGCCTGTGGTTGTGTATAGGGCTGTCTGCAGAGCCTGTGGCTGTGTAGGGGTGTTTGCAGGGCCTTTGGTTGTTTGAAGTGCTGTTTGCAGAGTCTGTGGTTGTGTATAGGCATGTTTGCAGAGCCTGTGGCTGTGTAGGGGTGTTTGCAGAGACTTGGGTTGTTTGAAGTGCTGTTTGCAGAGTCGGTGGTTGTGTATAGGAGTGTTTGCAGAGCCTGTGGCTGTGTAGGGACATTTGCAGAGCATGCAACTGTGTGTAGGGGTGTTTGTGGCCCCAGACCCTCAGCTGTTCCCTCTGCAACATGAGATAAGCCTCTTTGGGTTATCCTGATCACACAGGGTCCTGAGTGAGAGGACCTCAAAAACAGTGAGCACCCTGCCATCAGGGGCCTGGGTCCTGGACACTGAGCTAGGGACTCTACAGAGGAGGGCCGCCCCCCTTCACAGCTGAGACCCGTGAGATAACAGGACCTGGGGAAAGACTGAGCAAAGCACTTAGCCCTTGACCAGGGTCTGGGCTCAATGTGGACCAGGGTCAGGGCTCAGGGTGTGAACAGGGTCCAGGTTCAGGGTGTGACCAAGGTCTTGCTGAGGGTCAGGGCTCAGCCCTGGGCTGGATGGCAGCACCCGCTGCTACGTGCACAGAGATATTCTGGGGCACCCCCTCCTGCTCCTGGCATTCTCAGAATGGCTGTCCTGCCCTCACTGTGTCCAGTGTTCCCATCCCATGATGAGCAAGGTCCAGCAGCTGATTCCTCCATTCTCCCAAAATAGTTGCTGGGAACGGGTGGTATGGGAGCAGCCCTTAGATGTGGACCCCCACATATTGTAAATGTCCCTGAGCCTGGCTGTGAACCACCTTGACCTTTTCCCTGGTAGCCAGACCTTCCACTTTTAGGGCCCGGCTCCCTCTGGGCTGCCATCTAGCAGGCATCCCCCTTACCCGCTTTGGGGTTACCCTGCCTATGGAGGGCTGCCCCTCAAGACTCCAAAGGCCCCAGCCTGGGCTCTGGCTGTGCCCCTCAGCTGGACCAGTCCATGCAGCCCTGGCCAGGAGGGCTGTTTGGAATGGGGACAGTGCCGGGGCCCACATGTGGGTGGTGGTGGGTGTCCCTGCTTGTGGACCCAGGAGCTTTGTCTGGGAAATCTGGTGCAGTCTGGGGTCCTGAGCACCCGAGGAGGGAGGTAGTGTGCTGGGCTCTTGGGCATCTAGCTGCTGTCACAATGAGAATAGGTGGGCCTCCTCTCTGTTGGGTGGGCGAGGGACCATTGCCCCAGAAGTATCAGGAAAGACTCTCCCACCCCCAGTGAGTCATTGGGTCTGGAAGTCCACCGCTGGAGGTTCCTGCTTGGCGGCCTTTCTGTCCTGTTGTGGGGGAGCACAGCCCAACCTCGGGGGCCCTGGTCAACGGGTCTCCGCCGCTGAGCCGTGGAGCCCCAGCCAGCCTCCTCCTTCCCTGCCAGGACCTGAAGAAGTATGGGGCCACCACCGTGGTGCGCGTGTGTGAAGTGACCTACGATAAGGCCCCTCTGGAGAAGGACGGCATCACCGTGGTGGTGAGGGCGGCGCGGCTGCTGCCGTGGCGTGGGGGTGGGGCCCCTCTGGGTCTGGGCGGTGAGTTTGGAGCCCCCTGGCTGTGAGGCAGCACATGTGGCCTCGTGGTGGCGGTGTGCTCCCTGCTCCCCCGCATGTTTGCGCTTGGGCCACGCGGTGTTCAGGCATGTCTCTAGAGTGGGTACGCCTGGCCCTGCCAGCCCGGCCCGGGAGGGGGCAGCACGCGCTCTAGGCAGGGCCGCAACTCCTGCAGTTGGGCTCTCAGCCTCATGGCAGCCCCATGTGGGGCTCTATGGTGGGAAACTGAGGCTTGGGCCTGAAGAGCCATCTTCAGAGCTGGCGCCACCTGGGAAGTGGCTCTGTAATAGCAATGCTCTCCACCCCCACCAGGTGGCTGGGGCTCTGACCCCAACAGCCCTGCCGGGCTGGGAGCTCGGCCCCACTGTGCAGGTGGGCCCCATGCGAGTGTGGGGCAGGGCCCGGATCCCAGCAGCCCGCCTGGGCTGCCTCAGGGGCCTCGTCTCAGTCTCGCTGCCTGGTGTTTGGGGCCCTGTCCTTGGGCAGCAGGTGCCCCTGGGAGGTTGGGCGGGCACACCTGACAGGTCCCTGAGGAGGCTCTCTGCGGAGGCCGTGGGGAGGGACCCTTGGGGCTGTCTCCTTGGAACCCTGCCCTGGGGACCGACGTCCAGGTGGAGGGTTTCACAGTGCCGCCCCAAGGGCAGAGCTGTCCGCACTCTGGTTGCAGGCTTGGAGCAGTGGGGTGGGGGCAGCCCAGATCCAGCCTCCACCCAGGTTCCACTCCTTGGTCTTCAGCCTCCTGGGCACCGGAGGACCCCTTCGTCACTACTTGCAGCAAGGACCCCAGTTTTGATAGGTGCTCCTGTGCTTAGTAACCTCTGCTCTGCAGCTTGGGGTGGTGGGAGGAGCTGAGGCTTTGGGGTCAGACAGGCTGGCTGGATCTGGCCTCTGCCCCTTCCCAGCTGTGTGACCCCCCGTTCTTCACTTGTGAAGTATGGGTGCTTGAAAGGACTCGAGAGAAAAGGAGTAGAGCACCCCTCAGCACAGGGAGCCTGTGGCCCTGCCTCCCGCACCCGCCTAGGCTTCAGGCGGTCAGCAGTCGGGTTTCACCCAGGTGTTCCCCTCTCTGGAGGCTGGGCCCGATTGGATGACCTCGGCCTGCCTGGTCAGCCAGGTGGGCCCACACGCACTCCCCTTAGGTGCTGATTCGGGTTGTGGATCTGCCCTGGGGGCTGGCGTGTCTCCGTCTTCAGGGCGGTGCCCGGCAGGCCCCTCCCACACGGGCTTGCCCCTCCTCTTCCAGGAAGCACCACTAACTTTCTCAAAACCGAGTCCCCCAGCCAGAACATTCGGAAGGGTCCCAGCTCTAACTGTTTGGAATCCAGCTCAGCTGCCAGCCCTTTCCTTACTCTTTCCTGGTTACTGGGCCGGGCCTGCTCTGCGGGGCCATGCTGGGGACTGGGGACATGGAGAGGCACGTGTCAGCCATGTTCATGGACCAGAATCTTGGGCCTGGTGACCCAGAACCTCCCAGGCTGGGTCAGGGTCACGCCATGACCCCTGAATCACAGCATGGGCTGGCAGGGAAAGCTGTAGGGACTTCCGAAAAAAAAAAAAGGACAGGCTGTTCCAAGAAGGCTTCCTGGAGGAGGGGGCAGCTGGACGGAGCAGGACAGGATGAGGAGCTGCCCCTCCTGCACACCTGGCCAGCTCTCTGCCCTCTGGGGCTGCTGCCCCTCCCCCTGGGGGTTCCCGGCATCCTCTGCACTCTGGGAGTGTCCATGTCCATGGGCAGTCGCCAGCCCTGCCTCTCCACTTCCCCTTGGGCTCAGTTCTGGGGCCTCACCGGCTTCTCCCCTCTGCAGGACTGGCCGTTTGACGACGGGGCACCCCCGCCCGGCAAGGTGGTGGAGGACTGGCTGAGCCTGCTGAAGGCCAAGTTCTGTGATGACCCCGGCAGCTGTGTAGCCGTGCACTGCGCGGCCGGCCTGGGACGGTGAGCCGGGGGAGGGGGCGAAGAGGCTCACCTGAACTTGGGGGTCTCGTGGTCTGACTCCCTTCTCTGGGGCGGGACTGTGTCCCCGCCCGGAGCAGGAAAGGGTGCCAGCACTACCCCTTCCCAGACAGAGGCCCTGCCCCACCCAGCAGCCTGGCTGTGACTGAATCCATCTGGGGTGGAAGCCCATTTGCAGAGTGGGGACAGTGAGTGGGGCTGGTAGCTGAGCTTCAAGCTTTTAGCCTCCCAGACTCAGGCCTGGAGCTTTGCTCTCCCCCCTTTAACCCTCCCACAACATGTTGTACACACAAGGAACCTGAAGCCCAGGACAGTTGCTTGGCCCACCTGAGGTCACACAGGGATGGGAGGGAGTGGGATTTGGAGCTGGGCGGTCAGGCTGAGCTGGGCTCCCAGGCTGTGCCCTCCGTAGTGGAGGGAAGGGCGTTGGAGGGAGTGTGGCAGCCCTCAGGCTGCAGGGAAGGCATCTGCTCAGCAGGCGGTCGGTCAGGGGTAGGGGCTGGACGCAGAGGCTCGGATGACCGGCTCTGCCCTCTGCCCCCAGGGCTCCCGTCCTCGTGGCGCTAGCCCTCATCGAGAGCGGGATGAAGTATGAAGATGCCATCCAGTTCATCCGGCAGTGAGTGGCCTGCCAGGGCGGGAGGGCAGCTGGGGAGGGCCGGGGGTCCAGGTAGAAGGGCCCTTACCCAGCACGCCCTGCCCTGCGGGGGCCCAGTCCTCCTGAGCCCTGGCCCTAGGGTGTCCTCTGAGGGGTCCCCGAGTCCCACGCAGCCTATATTGTGGTACCAACACCCTCCACCGACCCAGGCTGTGAGGGCCCCACAGACAGGCCTCCTGGTCCCAGGTGAGGGCTAGGCCCTGGGTGTGACCTGCTCCCAGTGAAGCCTGGAGGGTCCCACCTCCAAGGCCTGTGTTTGCCTGAACCCGAGGCTGCTTGAATCAGGACGGGCTGGGCCATGCTGCAGTAACGAGCAGGCCCAAGCCCAGTGCAGGGCAATGCAGCTGTCCCTCCCTCGTGTGACCTGTCTGACGTGGTTAGCTGGGGCTCTCAGGGACCTTGGGACGCCACTAGTCGGGGCATTCCCAACTCCATCTTGGTGCTGGTGGGTAAGAGCGATGTGGTCATGCAATGGCTCTGGAAGCTTGGCCTGGCAGACACGTTGCTCTTCCCCTAACATTTTCGCTTCGCAGAGCAAGTCCATGGCCATGCCTGAGGTCACGGGTTGGCACAGATGACCTCCAGAAGTGCTGGGTGGGCAGTCCAGGCCCCACAGCCCAACTCTGAGTTCCCCCAGCTGTACTCCCTCCTGCTCTCTGTCCCAGGCCTCTAGGAGCCCGTGGCCTGGGGGTGGGGGCCTTGGGAGGATGGGAGATCAGGGAGTCAGCCTGGAGGAGGTGAGAGCCAGGTGAGCTGAAGGCCAGCAGGGGTGACAGCAGGTGACCAGGGAAGGGTGAGTCTGGCAGTGGGAAGGTGTGGAGGTAGGATGAGCTCTGCTGGCCATAAGGACCTGCTCCAGATCCCCTGGACTCGGGCAGGTGGCTGAGGCCAGGTCCCATCTGATCGCACCCCGTCCCGTCTCCCAGGAAGCGGCGAGGAGCCATCAACAGCAGGCAGCTCAGCTACCTGGAGAAATACCGACCTAAACAGAGACTGCGGTTCAAAGACCCGCACACCCACAAGGCCAAATGCTGTGTCATGTAGCTCAGGGGCACGGGCCTGTGGCCCGCCGGGCTGTGGACAGGACCCCCTGGGCCTCGGCTGCTTCTGGCTCACCTTTCCTGCCTGATACCTCAGCACCTGTGTCCAGGCGGTCCGGCTGGTCCCATGCCCTTTGCTTTCCGTCTGTCTCTGGATGGGTGTCCCTCTCCATCTCTGAGTTTCCCTGGGTCTCTGTCTGTGTGCTTGCATCTCTCTCTAGCTCTGTGTCCTGTGTGTCTCTGTGAATGGTTTATTTCAGTCTATCTCTGTGTCTCTGTCTCTATGCCCTCAGCTTTGCCTCTCTGGGGCTCTGTTTCCCCCCCAACCTCCCTGTCCCTGGCCCTCCTGCCAGCACCCTCCGCACATGCCCCTAGGGCAGCTCTTTTCTGGCCCATTTGTTGGGGGTGGGGGGCAGGTCTGTTTTTTAACCACTGGGCCCCACCCCTCCTTTGGTCCCTTGTCCTGACCTGTTCTCAGAACCTTAAATTATTGGGTCTGGGGGCGGTCAGATGTTCTGGACGCTCGAAGGCAATAAAACAGGATCCTGTGACTATGTGTGTGGACAGTAGGGTGTGGGGCTGGGTGGGGTGGGACAGGCTGCCTTGGGAGGGTGGGCGGGGCCGAGGGAGGCCGCTGTCCAGGGCTGACCCTAAAGCCCCTCCTGCCAACTCCTCCCTGCTCTCCGGGATTGGCAGGAGGCTTTAGGGTCATTTCAATCATTCCATTTCATTCTAATGCAGAAGATTCCATTCCAATAAACAAAATACCATTCCAATCTTTCACATTTAATTCCTTTCCCCAACATTCTATTACTTTGCACAACATAGCATTGCATTCCACAGCATTCCATTGCATTCTGTAACATTCCAATCAATTCCACAGCATTCCACTCCAATCTGTAACATTTGATTCCATTGAAACACATTTTTCCGGTTTTGTAACCTAACATTAAATTCCATACATTAAAATTCTGTTCTGTTCATCTACATTCTCCTTCATACCATAACAATCCATTTGATTACACAACATTCCATTCCATTTCAATCATTCTATTTCACACTACTGAATACGATTCAATTCCAATCCACAAATTGATTCCATTCCTTAACCTCCCATTCCGTTCCCAACACTCCATTCAATTCCCCAACATTCCATTCCATTCCATTACATTCAATACATTCCCAACACATTATTCCTGTTCTCTTACACAACATTCGACATCATTCATTAAAATTCGGTTCTATTTGGCAAGATTCCCCTTCATAGAATAAAATTCCATTCAATTACACAACATTCCTTTCCAATTAATTCTATTTCATTCTGTTGCATTCGATACCATTCCAATCAAATAAATTGAATTCCATTCCTCAACCTCCATTCCTTTCTCCATCATTCTATTGCTTTCTACAATATACCATTTCATTTCACCGCATTCCATTCCATTCCTTTCCCCAACATTCTATTCCTTTCCAATACATTCCATTGCATTCCACATCATTCCTTTGCATTCTATAACATTCAATACAATTCCACAACATTCATTTCAATTACATTCCAAAATATTCGATTCCATTCCAACACCTTATTCCCATTCTGTTACGTAACATTTATTTTATTCATTAAAATTGTTTTCTATTAATCAACATTCCGCTACATACAATAGCATTCATTCGATTACGGATCATCCCATTCAATTGCAAACATTGTATCTCATTCCATTGCATAAGATTACAATTCAACCCACAAAATTCGATTCCATTTCTTAAACTTCCATTCCTTTCCCCAAAGTTCTATTCCTTTCTATAACATGACGCTGCATTCCACAGTATTCCATTCCATTCCTTAACATTCCATTCAGTTCCACAGAATTCCATTCCATTTCATAACATTCGATAACATTGAAACACAATATTCCCGCACTTTTACCTCTCATTCCATTTCATTCATTAATGTTCGGTTGTATTAATCAACATTCCACTTTATACCATAATATTCCATTCACTTTCACAACATCCCATTCCATTTCAAACATTCTATTTCATTCTATTGCCTAAGATTCCATTACTTTCCACAAAATTCCATTCCAATCCTTTAACTTCCCCAACATTCCATTCCATTCCACAGCATTGCATTCCATTACATCACATTCCATTCAATTCCATAATATTCGATTCCACTCCAACACATTATTCCCATTCTTTTGCAAAACATTTCATACCATTCATTAAAATTCAGTACATTTATCAACATTGCACTTCATATCATAACATCCCATTCAATTATACAATATTTCAGTCAATTTCAAACATTGTATTTCATTCCATTCCATAGTTTCCATTGCAATAAACAAAATTCCATTCCATTCTTTTAACGTCCATTCCTTTACTAATATTCTATTCCTTTATAATACATTCCATTGCATTCCACAGCATCCTTTCCAATCCATAACCTTCCAGTCAGTTCCACAACATTGCACTCCATTCCATAATATTCTATTGCATTCGAACACTTCATTCTCTTTCTGTTACTCAACATTCCATCCCATTCATTACAATTCGGTTCTATTAATCATCATTACCCTTCATAGCATAATATTCTATTCAATTACACAACATTCCATTCCATTTCAAACATTCTATTTCATTATGTTGCATAAGTTTAAATTCCAATCCATAAAATTCCATTCCTTTCCTTAACCTTCCATTCATTCCTTTCTCCAACATTCTACTCCTTCCCACAACATTCCATTTCATTCCACCCAAATCCATTCCATTCCATAACATTCCATTCACTTCAACAACCTTCCATTCCATTCCATAATATTCGATTCATTTCCAACACATTATTCCAAATCTTTTACATAACATTCAATTCCATTCATTAAAATTCAGTTCCATTACTCTGCATTCCACGTCATCCCATAAAATTCCATTAGATTTCACGACATTCCATTCCATTTCAGAACTTCTATTTCATTCTATTGAATAAGATTCCATTCCAAACTACAAATTACAATTTCACTGCTTAACCTTCCATTCCGTTCCCCAACATTCCTTTCCATTCCACAGTATTCCATTGCATTCCACAATACTCCTTTCAATTCCTTAACATTCAATTCCATTCCAACACATTATTCCTGTGCTAGTATACAACTTTCCATTAAGTCAGTAAAATTTGGTTCTGTTAACATTCCAATTCACATCATAATATTCCATTCGATTACACAGAACACCAATTCCAACCATTTTGTCGCTCTGTTGCATAGGATTCCATTCCAATCCACGAAATTCCATTCCATTCCTTGAGCTCCCATTCCTTTCCTCAACCTTCTATTCCTTTCCAAAACATGCCATTACATTCCACAGCATTCCACTCCATTCCTTAACGTTCCATTCAATTCCAAAACATTCAATTCCATTGCAAAACATTGATCCCATTCAAACACATTATTCCCATTCTTTTACCTAGGATTCCCTACCATTATTTGAAATTCGGTTCTAATAATCAACATTCAACTTAATACCATAACATTCCATTTGATTACACAACATCCCATTCAATTGCAAACATTGTGTGTCAATCCATCTCACAGTATTCATTCCTATCCACAAACTTTCTTTCCATTCCGTCACCCTACATTCATTCCCCAATCTTCCATTGCTTTCCACATCATTGCATTGCATTCCACAGCATTCCATTCCTGTCTTAAGATTCCATTCAATTCCAGAACTTTCCATACCATTCCATAACATTCAATTCCATGCCAAACACATTATTCTCGTTCTCTTACCTAACATTCCATTCCATTCATTAAAATTGTTTTCTTTTATTCAATATTCCACATCATCCCATAACATTCCATTACATTACACAACATCCTATTCCATTTCAATCATTCCATTTCGTTCTATTGCAGAAGATTCCATTCCAGTCCACAAGATACCATTCCATTCCTCCACATTTATTCCTTTCC